>JALXFT010003084.1:0-109727 GCA_023376895.1 Aspiorhynchus laticeps | reverse complement strand
AATGACTTGACAATTAATAAAGTAATAGTCAGGGTCACTCTGAATAAATATTAATTAGAATAATGAGCTAACCTATAAAGAAACACTTTTTATTAGTGTTGGAAAATGGGACACAGTGCAAGTGCTATGACGCATTTTGTTGTTTGGGGTGATTTTGCTTTTAATTTTCTCCAAAACTATACAGTAAAATGACTTGACAATTAATACAGTAATAGTCAGGGTCACTCTGAATAAATATAAATTGACAGAATGAGCTAACCTATAAAGGAACACTTTTTATGAGTGTTTGAAAATGAAAATGATAATATATATACATACATACATATATATATATATATATATATATATATATATATATATATATATATGTATAATATATATTATGTATGTATGTATATATATATATATATATATATATATATATATATATATATATATATATGTATATTGTATATTATTATTAACACACACACACGCACACAAACTTTAAAATTAAGAAATAACAATGAATAAAAAAACATTACAATTTACATTTATTAAAATTAATATGATAATTAATGTACAATACAAACGTTTATGTACAAAAATAATGTATTTACAAACATTAAAATCAAAAATAAAAGTAAAAAGAGCAAAAGTGTAAAGGAAACGCCGGTATGAGAGCTTCTTTACATCCATTTAGACCGCTCTCAGCACCCGTACCGTAAGTGCACGATTAGACACGCATGTAAAAAAAGTGCAGCTGGCTTGACCGCAGTCCATATTGATCCTTAGAAGTTGTAATACGCAAACAGCGAGAGGAAAAATGTAAGCATACGGCGTATACTTGCGTATGGCCGCGACTACACCACTGGTTATGATGTTGTATCACTGTTCTATTCAGCAATAAGGGAGATTTTGACAGGTCTCCACTGAACGTTTTGTTGATGTTTTAAACTCAGCCAGACTATTCAGTGTCCTGTATTGTGCTTCCCTGTTTGTTTGTGCTCTTTGTTGTTTCCAAGTAACTATTGCCATGTGCTGCCTATTGGGTTACTTGACAGCAGATTTTGTTTACAAGCTTGATGAGAAGCGCAGCTGGGAATGTCTTTTTCTAGTTACTGTAGGCTTAAGCAGCTAAAATAATTCACATTATGTCTGGCAATTCTGGTATTGCTTTAGATCTCTGTTAGAGCAGTTAATATGTGCCTGAGGCAAGCATCACATTAGGTTATGGCCATTAAATTTAAGTATTGAACTTTGGTGCATAGCTTATTTGTGCCATGGACATAAATGAGACCCCATATTGTGCAGCTTACTGAGGATAGGTTTGATAATACTTTCCTAAATACTTATTGATGATTTCTACCTGGTGGATAATAATGAACAATAATAAGGAAGAAATACCATTAAATTGGAGGAGGGTTTTGAGACCAAGTCGTATATAGAGACACAGGAGTAGACTCTTTTAGGCCATTAAATAACCACTCAGAACACCCACTTTGCTTCAGGACTCAGTTTTTACATTTGAATTTGATTGTGTAAAAGTTAACAGAACATACTTAATGTCAGATTTACATTTGTACATTTTATGCATTTGGTGCCTTTTATGCAAAGTGAAGTACATTGCATTCAAGGTATAGCCTACATTTTAGCAATTAATTTTCATTTTTGGCTGAGAATCAATGCCTACCACTTGGGCTTTCTTTTTTCAGAATATTGGATTTTAGATTTAAATTAAACTTTGTGACCAAATATTTGGCTTTTTCACTGATCTCTAATATAGATCAGTGGGCATTTCCTACTTTGAACCAATGCGTGTTAGTCTGGTCACATGTTTAAGTGACTCACTCACTACATTCTGACACATGACTAATCATTAAAAGACCTGAAGGAGTTATGAGTGAGTCTAAAGTTTACTTTCTGTTTCAGATCTTTTTAGCAGTGTGTATGTATACATCCATGGCAAAGGGAGGTTTTTGTCTTTTTATTATGCTGTAAGGTTTCTTACACTCGGAATCATGGAGGAGAGCTTCCCTTTTCATTACTCTTTATTGGAATACCTGTTTACTTTGGTGGGACTGTTATTGTTCCTGCTGGATATAGCGCTGGATATTTGGACTGTTGTGTCATTTTATCAGGATGGGGCCTATGTGTATATGGCAGTGATGATCTTTCTGCTGCTGGGATCTTCAGTGTTGTTACAGGTGTTCAGCTGGCTCTGGTACTCTGATTCCCTGGATAAGATTGAGACTAAGGTGGAGAATTTTGCAGACCGGCATTTATTAATCAAACCATTCCACTTCCTGCAGCTCGGAGTCTACCTCAGGTCTGTGACAGATTTACTTCTCTATTTTCCTTGAATACTCTTGTGAAAAAGAATACACAATAACTAAATACATATGGTTTGTTGATCAAAACTGATGAGTTGATTCACAATGAAACTGTCAAACTCTTCACAACTTCTAAACATTCTTTCATTGTGTGAGCCATCACATGCAAAATGATCCATTCAGTTATAAAAATCTGTCAGACGTGTGTATAATATATTCCATAAATATCTGACATGGAATGGTTTTAATGTCTGCTAAGTTGGCAAATGGCTTGCCATTAGGGTTGAAAAGGGGCAGAAACTTTCTAAAATATTTGGAAGCTTTCCGGGAGCTGGGGGGGGGCGGGGTGAATTGGAAATTTACCAGAAATTTCCACCCCTTCGCAACCCCACTTGCCATTGTAATGAAATAGAATCACAGTCTTGCAATCAGCCAAGTTTGGAAGCATATACATGTATATGGAGTTTGTCTAGCACAATCACTGCCATTTTTGAACGAGGAATGTCACAACCCTAAACAGCAGCAGCTACACATATATTTTATACAGTACATTTATCTGTAGAAATGTTACATGTAAACTGAAAATGTACAGTTGCTTGTTGTGTAAGAGCAATAGGTAGATATGAAGAATGTGTGGCGTTGGTGTAGGTACAACAATAAAGTGGGTAAAATTAATAGGCTATGGTGAATAGTTTACATATAACACATTCCTACAAAAAATGTACTGTATGAAAACAAAAAATATATATATATTTCTGTGTACTACAGTATTGATTTTTTCTCAATATATTTTTATGTACTGTTGAAATATGTCATTTAAAATGCCAAGTGATACACAAACAAAAGTGACATTCTTTTATAGTATAGAAAGTTGTCTGTCAACATAGAAGTGTAATGAAGATGAGATTGCATATAACACAATTTAATTTGTACATGAAATGCAATTTGCATGTAATGTGAAAAAAAAATCGAAACATTTTGACCAGTGTGGCTCACACAATGACAAAAACACTTTTTATTTTGATGGAATTGGCCAAGTCACTAACACAATAACTAGGTTTTGAAGCATTAATTAAATATTTTGGCTGAGTTAGTACATTTTGCAGACATGCAATCATGTTCTGATGTTACAGCAAACAGTTGTGACAAATACACAGCTTAAAGAATGTTGAGACTGTTTAAAAAAATGTGCCGAAGCAATAACCCCCCCCCCCCCCCAAAAAAAAACGTAAATGCAATTAGTGGAACTAGAGCACTTTTTGGGCCACTAAGTCTTTATATGTATTTGAAATATGATTAACTTTTAAGATTTGAATTATTGTACACTGCAAGTGCACATTCAGTACAATTAAGCACACTTCTATTTCACAAGAGTAATGCTAAATAAGATAAATTTATGAGCACTTAAAGGCATCGTTCACCCAAACTCTGTCATCAGTTATTCATGTCTTCCTAAATTCTTTTGTTCATCTTCGAAACACAAATGATGATATTTTGAATGAAACCGTTCACCAAAACTTAGATACGTCAGTACCTTCTTAAAGACATTGTAAACATAATATAAATGAACTAAGGAGTTTAATCCATTCTTTCTTAAGAGACACAATCACTGTATATGATGAACATTGAATTTAGCCTTTTATTCACATATAAACTTTGATCAGTATGCATAGTTATAATCAAATATGGCAATTGGAAGCTCAAATATGCATGCTTGATGTACTAGAACCAATGAGTTTTGTGTGTCACACAAACACATTAAGGGTGTTTTCACACCTGTAGATCGATTGCTTTATTCCGAAACAGGGATTAAAATTATTACAATGTTGCTTTTTATTCTTGGTGCGGTTTGCTTTCACACGGCAAAGTTTCTAAACGGACCAACATCGTCACGTACGTGCGAGTAAACTGTCCTCTCATTGGTCAAAGTTCCACGGAGCTGGAATGACAATTAATGATTCATTTGGAAAGAGAGGCAAACGAACTCTCTCTCACACACATACACACACACACACACACATGCACACGCGTCAGGATGGAACGACAACAGCTTTGAGGGCTGCTTGTTGTTGTTTTGTTTTTTGTAGCTGTCAATATATTTATTAATTTATCATTTTGAGCAGGAGTCCAGGATTCGTCGGCAAAACATTGTTAAAATGCACCTATACGAAGAGCATTAAGACGGCATTATAAAATGAAAAGGCGCGCTTTGATTTTGAATGTCGAAGACGTGCTCACCCACTGCTTTTCACGGAACTTACGTAATTACCCATTATACCGCGTGATATAGCCTGGTTCGTTGGTCCCTTGGATCGGATTGCTTTCTCACTACAACCGAACCGCTCCAGAGTTCGTTTTCAATCGAGCCGAGACCACCTCGTTCAGGCGATCTCGGACCGATTGTTTTGTCGCGGATCCGAGCGCGATTGCCGTGTTCACATTTGCCCAAACGAACCGAACTAAGGGGGGAAACGCGCCAGGTTCCGAAACAAAGGGCCAGGTGTGAAAGCACCTCAATCTTCTGCAAGAAGCAATAGGGTTTGTTCTCATGTCCAAAAATGTGTGTTTCATGACACTTATGGGTTTGGAATGGCATGAGGGTGAGTAAATGATGGGGGAACTTTTATTTTTTGGTGAACTATCCCTTCAATATCAACATTAATTCAAAATTAAATAGAGCTATTTTCCTTATCCCTAGTGCAAACAACTATTTTGGGTTATCATTTATAAACAAACTCAACAGATGTGATTGAGAACTGGTATTGGAACAGGACTCAAACTGTTTACATGTCTAAATAAACTGTGACCTCGTTGTTTATTGTTTTTTTTTGTTGTTGTTGTTGTATTAATTGTCACCTTGTGTTCACAGGTATGCTGGGGTGATAGAGATTTCCACAACACATTTTCTTCAGCACACTAATAGTTTCACAGAGGGTGTAGCCGTGTACCTAAACCATGATCTTCAGATGCTTCGTCTATTTGAGACATTTTCTGAAAGCGCCCCACAACTCACACTCATGATGTCTATAATCCTACAGAGAGGAGAGCTGGAGCTTATTACAGGTCTGTCTCAGATCCAGAGCACCTACTTTATTCAGATTAATAATGCTTATGTGTCTCTAAACCACTTAAAGCGATAATTAACCCATAATGGAAAATTCTGTCATCAATTGACTGTCTTCGTGAGTCATTGGTTTATTCACTCAACCAATTAATTCCAAACATCGAACAATGGCACTACTGTGCTCAGAATCTAGTGATGGAGAAATAAAGCTTTTCAAAACTTTGAATTAATTGAAGCAATTGCTTCACAAAATGATTCACTTTTTTTGAAACAGCTGAAATGCCACACAAAAATTCAGCTCAAACATACAACTTTTTAACCAGTTTCAAATGTTTTATTGATAGTGTAATCTATTAAATGCAATTAACAAATCATACAATACCATATATATTTTAATCATATAATACCATATGTTTTTGTAATATTATTTTATTCATAGTTCTGTCATGAAACTCTAGATGGCATAGGCCAATCTCATATAATTACATCATGGCACAACCGATTGGTTTCTTTTTGCATCCACAGCCAATGAGCTCGCTGCTCAACATTCAAATACTTGGGATAGTGCTTGCTGTAGCAGTTGCAGCGCAGTTCAGAAACCCTCCAGCTCCACCTGTATAGATCTGCTACAAGGTTATTTCATGTATATTATATACGTATGTGGGTTATTTCCAGTGATGGGAATAACGGCGTTATAAATAAACGGCGTTATTGTTTTCATTAACGAGTAATCAAACTAATTACTGTTTCCCCCGTTACAACGCCGTTACGTTACTGACAATAAAATGCGGCGTTACTATAATTTATTATAATATTATTATCATTTTATTTTTCAGTTCATCTGAATGGATGCGCAGTGTAGCTGTATTTGACGTACCGTAAACTCTAGTGTGAAGCGCACGGCTCGCCGTAGCTTTGTCTCTCTCACACACACACACACGCACGCGTGCGCAAAGAAAGATACAGAGCGAGAGAGTCTTTCATAACATGCAGAATTAACGAAATTCTTTGTTGTGTTTTCCTGTCAAAATAACGGAGTTCCTTTGGAATTATTCAACTTTTAAGAACTGCCGGGTTCTCTGCTAGTGGGCGGAGCTAATGCGCAAACGACAATCTCATTGGCCGGCGCTCACCTATTATCGCCAGCCTTTGTTGAAGAGTTCACAGAACTGTTATCAATTATTTCCTCAGAGTTTGACTGTTTTGCTATTGCAGGGGATTTTAATATTCACATAGATAATGCTGAAATCAAAACTACAAAAGAAATTATAACTGTTTTAAACACTTTTGACCTGATTCAGCATGTGCATGGACCCACACACAACCGTGGACACACTAGATTTACTCATCAGTAGAGGTCTAAACATTTCATCCATTGTTATTAAGGATGTAGCACTGTCTGATCACTTCTGTATTTTCTTTGATATATTGATCTCTGTCACCACTGAATCTAGATCAGTCTCTGTCAGAAAGAGATGCATTAATGAGAACACTAGTGTGCTATTTATGAAGGCAATATCTTTAACACCAAGCATTTCTGCAGACTCTGTTGATCTTCTCCTGGATTCATTTAACTCAAAAGTTAAGAATGTTATTGATGATATTGCTCCGATAAAGGTCAGCAAGAAGACTGGCAGACAAAAATCATTTTGGAAAAATCAACAGCAGTTCAGAGTATGAAATGACAATGCAGAAAAACTGAGCGGATGTGGCGGAAGACAAAACTTGAAATACACTATAGCATCTATAAAGACAGCCTTCATGCTTTCAATGTGGAACTAGCTACAGCTAGACAGACCTTCTTCTCAAACCTTATAAACAGTAACTTAAACAACACTCGCACTCTTTTTGCTACTGTTGAGAGACTGACAAACCCCCCAAGTCAGATTCCCATTGAAATGCTCTCTGACAGCAAATGCAATGAGTTTGCTTCCTTCTTTTCTGAGAAGATCAGTAATATCAGAAAGGAGATTGGCACATCTTCCTGTAATACAGAGGTCACACAGATTCGACCGCAATCTCAAAAAGAAGTGACTATGTCTGTTTTTGAAACAATTGATAGCAAAATTTTGGAAGAAATAGTACAGCATCTTAAATCGTCAACCTGCTATCTTGACACACTTCCCACATCTTTTTTTCAAAAGTGTGCTTAACTGTTTGGAAGCAGATCTCTTAGAAGTGGTGAACACCTCACTTCTTTCTGGGACTCTTCCAAACTCCCTGAAAACTGCAGTTGTTAAGCCCCTTCTGAAAAAGCGCAATCTTGATAACACCATGTTGAGCAACTATAGACCAATATCAAATCTTCCTTTCATAGGTAAGATTACTGAAAAGGTAGTTTTTATTCAGCTGAACAACAACTTAAACTCAAATGGATACCTGGATAATTTTCAATCTGGTTTCCGTGTGCATCACAGCACAGAGACAGCACTCATTAAGATAATAAATGATATTCGCTTTAATTCTGATTCTGGCAAAATATCAGTGCTGGTACTACTAGATCTTAGTGCTGCGTTTGACACTGTCGATCATGACATACTTCTAGAGAGACTGGAAAACTGGGTCGGGCTTTCTGGGATGGCACTCAAATGGTTCAGGTCATACTTAGAAGGGAGAGGTTATTATGTGAGTATAGGAGAGCATAAGTCTAAGTGGACGTCCATGACATGCGGAGTCCCACAAGGCTCAATTCTTGCACCGCTCTTGTTTAGCCTGTATATGCTCCCACTAAGTCAGATAATGAGGAAGAACCAAATTGCCTATCACAGCTATGCTGATGATACCCAGATCTACCTAGCCTTATCTACAAATGATTATAGCCCCATTGACTCCCTCTGCCAATGCATTGATGAAATTAACAGTTGGATGTGCCAAAACTTTCTTCAGTTAAACAAGGAGAAAACTGAAGTCATTGCATTTGGAAACAAAGATGAAGTTCTCAAGGTGAATGCATACCTTGACTCTAGGGGTCAAACAACTAAAAATCAAGTCAGAAATCTTGGGGTGATTCTGGAGACAGACCTTAGTTTTAGTAGTCATGTCAAAGCAATAACTAAATCAGCATACTATCATCTCAAAAACATTGCAAGAATTAGATGTTTTGTTTCCAGTCAAGACTTGGAGAAACTTGTTCATGCCTTTATCACCAGCAGGGTGGATTATTGTAATGGTCTCCTCACCGACCTTCCAAAGAAGACCATTAGACATTTACATTACATTTACATTTATGCATTTAGCAGACGCTTTTATCCAAAGCGACTTACAGTGCATTCAGGATATACATGTTTTATCACTATGTGTGTTCCCTGGGAATCGAACCCACAACCTTTTGCGCTGCTAACGCAATGCTCTACCACTGAGCCACAGGAACATTAGACAGCTGCAGCTCATCCAGAATGCTGCTGCCAGGATTCTGACCTGAACCAGAAAATCTGAGCATATCACACCAGTCCTCAGGTCCCTACACTGGCTTCCAGTTACATTTAGGATTGATTTTAAAGTACTTTTACTCGTTTATAAGTCACTCAATGGCCTAGGACCTAAATATATTGCAGTTATGCTCACTGAATATAAACCTAACAGACCACTCAGATCATTAGGATCGAGTCAGTTAGAAATACCAAGGGTTCACACAAAACAAGGGGAGTCCGCTTTTAGCTATTATGCCGCCCGCAGTTGGAACCAGCTTCCAGAAGAGATCAGATGTGCTAAAACATTAGCCACATTTAAATCCAGACTCAAAACTCATCTGTTTAGCTGTGCATTTGTTGAATGAGCACTGTGCTACGTCCAAACTGACTGCATTGTATTTTATGTATAATCCTTTTCTATTTGACTGTTTTAAATTTCATTTTAAATCTATTTCTATATCATTTTAAAATTCCTTGTTTTATTATTTTTAATTCCTTGTTTTTATTGCTGTGAATGATTATTTCACTTTTTTATGTAAAGCACTTTGAATTACCACTGTGTATGAAATGTGCTATATAAATAAACTTGCCTTGCCTATCGTCCCTGTTTTGATTTCAGCGAATCAATTCGAGCGAACCCATACAACGTGATTAATATTCATGAACCCAGCAGCTCCTTTATCCTTAGTGCGTTTTATATTGTTATTAGTGGTATAATTCGTAGTAGTTTTGTTATCTTATCAATTTTTTCCCCCTTTTTTATAGAAACACTAAATGACAAACAATATCTTAAGCACCACCACCAGTCCTAAGTTCAGTCAACATGACAAATATGAATTCATACTTGGTTATTCTAATTACTAAAGTTCTATCACTGGTGGTGGTTGAGAAGAGACCCCCTCATGATTGTAAAGCGCTTTGGGTGTACAGCAATACACAATAAAGCGCTATATAAGTGCGTCATTCATTCATTCATTCATCATCATATAATGCTAAATTATCATAATATCATATTATAATGCTTGACTAACTGATGCTAAGTGTCAGTAGATAAATAGTGTCAAACTGTCGATTAATGTACAATGTTTTATAATAATAATTTATTCTATTTAGTGTCCATTTCATTCATTTAACATATTTAATATTGGGGCATCCAAGTTATTTGACATTTGAACATTTTTTTTTTAAAGTAACGCAATAGTTACTTTCCCTGGTAATTAGTTACTTTTATAATGATGTAACTCAGTTACTAACTCAGTTACTATTTGTGAGAAGTAACTAGTAACTATAACTAATTACTTTTTTAAAGTAACGTGCCCAACACTGGTTATTTCATATGTTATATGTACAGCAGCAGTATTTCCTACATGCTCACAGCAACATGTCTCTGGATGTATTGGCAGTAGCAAGTCTTGGTTCTTATTCTGCCACAGCAGTGTAGCAGATCTATTCCGCCAAGACCAAACATATTAACATTACCATGTATATTACCATGATAAACTCTCCAAGAGTTGTCATGACAGAAATTAATTTCTAGGGCTTGTTCTGTTTGTTTTATAGAGAGATTGGCTAATCAGAACAATAAGACTAATAACTCTTCCTTTTTTACTGTAAAAATGTGTCATGAAAAATGCCTACAAATAAAACTGATCTGAGATCAGGTGAAATATAAACACTGGTTCAGAAACATTTCAAAAGTTATGAAGTAACAACACCTCATTTACTGCTTCATTTGGCAGTTAGCCAAAATAATTACAGACATGATTTTGGCAGTTAGATTCACACTCCGAATCACTGGTTCAAAGCAAATTATTCATTTCAAATTAATCAGAGGTTTCAAAGCTTCACAAAGCAGAGTTTCGAAAGCACCTATCGCTAGCTGTGATTATTCTGAAGAACAGCACTATTGCAACATGATATTGTTTAATAACATGCAATGGTTTTTTTGTTTCAGGTTTAAAAATCCTCACATCAGCTGCTGCAATTGCCAGTAGCGTTGCTATGTACCACCGCAGCATGCGTGCCTTTCTTCCCAAAAAACGCAAGATGAGTTGGATCTCCACTGGCGTCTACTTCCTGTGGAACTTGTTGGTGATTATTCCCCGTGTAACTGCTCTGGCACTCTTCTGCAGTGTATTGCCATGCTACATCATAGCTCACTTCCTGTCCCTGTGGATGCTGCTGGTTTTAGTGGCCTGGAGCCAGAAAACAAATTACATGGAACATCGTGGTTGGGAATGGCTCTACAGAGCTGCCATTGGACTCATCTGGTACTTCTGCTGGTTTAATGTAACAAAAAAAAGCATCAAATTAAAGACGGTTCTCTATTATAGTTTCATAGCTTTGGACACAGTGATGCTGCTTGGCTTCTGGTGCTGGAAAGTGTTTGAGTATGCAGGCTGCTGGAGCTCCTTAAATCCTTATATGGTGATCCCGACACTACTAGGTTTGTACGTCATTGGAATACTAGTGAAAATGATATACTACAGATGGTTTCATCCCAACGGTGATAGAGAGAAAATCACTGAACCCACTGAAGAAGGGCAGATGAGACTAGCGGCAGCATGTTATGACATGGAGACAGACTCGAAGCAAAGGGCTTCACTTCACGCTAAAGCTGCAGCTCCTGTTCCTGCTCAAACTTTCACTGGAGTTCCCAATAGACATAGGAAAATGGCTGCTAATTTCTATTCTTAGTTCTTGGTTCTACTTTTAAAAGACTATTCCCCTACCCCCCCTAATTTCATCATACTTTATTAAAATTAATGTTTTATTTATAAAAAAAATTATTTATAATCTGTTTTTCTACACAGAATACCTCCTTTTTGTACAAATATGTTTTGATAATATTATGTGAATATATTTTATCTTTCTGAAAAAATAAAACATTTTCTCATCTCTTTAAAGAGCGATCTAGTTTCTGTTGTGTAAATAGAACGAATAATATGTTTCCTTTGTTTGACCCATTCCTGTTAGTAACATGCTTTTAGCTTTTAAAATGTTTAAGAGAGCAAGATGGGTAAATGAACTGATTCTGACTATTGGCGTGCAAAGTGCACTGTAAAAATCATAAAAATAAAATAATATTAATAAGCACAACAGAGGTAAAATGAAGAGCTATTGTGCTGTCTTTAATTACTCAGTAAAGACCAGGGTTCTCCAACCCTGCCCCTGGAGAGCTACTGTACCTTCCTGCAGACTTCAGTTCCAACTGAATTTTTGAAATATCTTTTGACCAGTAGGCGGCGCTGTGCTGAAACTACTCTGGTCATGTTTGTTATAAAACATACGTTTTGTCAGAATCCGCTAAAGCTTTGCAGAGAGAAAGCCTCATGTCCATTTTTGCACAAACTTCAACTTTGTTAACACACTTTACGAAAATGGTTTGGTATATCAAAAGTTTTTGAGAATGCTCTGAAGATGATCTGAGCCAATTTTGGTGAAAATTGGACAAACAGTCTGGGATGAGTGTGAAAAAAATCAATTCTTCAGAAAATGTAAAATTACAAACAAAATCTTGACCTGTACACATTCAATTTTTGGTATGCATTTGTTTCTGTATGAGCCAAGGAATCAGAGGTAAAATTATTTTGCTTTTAGACCTTATGGTTCAAAAGTTATTAGCAGAAACATGAGTACAAATTTGGCCTGTTGGTATAGTACGACGGCGTTTTAGTGCCACGTTAAAAAAAAAAAAAATCTAAGATTTCGAGAATAAAGTCTAAATGTTTTGAGAATAAAGATTATAGTTATAATATTTTGATAAGCTATTCTAGCCTTTAGCGCATGCAAATGGCCCGGATTGGGAGCACCGGGAGATATTCCAAAGTCTCAGCTTTCAAAATATGTCAGTTTTATAGCGAAATACAAACAATATGTAGGCTATATTGCAATAATGTGTTTGTCAAGCGGCATGTGAGTCAATCATCTTTCCGATTACGAACCACGAGACATTATTTTCATTATAAATTAGGCTAAACAGTTTTTGTTTTTTTTCATGCCTTATGATGTTCCTTCACTTTTATATCTTGCTATAAACTTGAAATAAAGAGCAAAAACACATTTATAATTTGTATTTCGTTATAAAACTGACAGAATTTGAAAGATGAGCTGTGTAAAAGCAACAAAGCACAACATTTTTGCGATATTGGTTGGCTGGCTCGCTACAAATAATGAATGGAAGACGTTAAATATTATGTCCTCATTTACAGTATTATACCATGAATAAAACAGTTTGTGAATAGTCACTTAATGTTTACAGCAGAAAAAACAACAATATAACTTATGTTAACAAATTTGAGTCCACTTCAACCGTTAGAACGTTTTATTGCGGTTTAATTAAACAGGCTATATGAAGAATGAAAGTTTGGACGCCACAGACGTTTTTGCGGAGTAGGTGCAATTTCGTGGCACTAAACGCTGTCGTAGTATAGCACTACACTCTTAAAAATAAAGGTGCTTCACGATGCCATAGAAGAACCTTTTTGTCTAAATGGTTCCATAAAGAACCTTTAACATCTGAAGAAGCTTTCTGTTTCACAAAAGGTTCTTTGTGGTGAAAGAAGGTTCTTTGGATTATACACTGAAAAAAATTATTCATTGAATTTACTAAAATTTTTTAAGGTAAGTGGTTGCAATCAATTTATTTTAGCTACATTTAAATAAACTAATTTAGTTGAAAGTTAGTAAACTAAATTTGTTTATTTAAATGTAGCTAAAATAAATTGATTGCAACCACTTACCTTAAAAAAATTGAGTAAATTCAATGAATCATTTTTTTCAGTGTAAAAAGGTAAGAAAGAGATGGTTCTTTAAAGAACCTTTGACTGAATGGTTCTTTGTGGAAACAAAAAATGGTTCTTCTTTTGGTTCAACCTTTTGAAGCACCTTTATTTTTAAGAGTGTAGAGAGTTAGAGATACCAAAATTTGCTGTGATTAATGATGAGACTGTCCTCCATCTGTGTGCTAAATTTCATAACCTTCCTGCAAGCGGTTCTATAAGATTCATAATTTAATTTAAGACATTATGACAGAAATACTGATTAGAAGGATATACTCAACAATGATTATTTACTCAAAGAGAAGTTATTTTGAAGAATTTTGGTAACCAAACAGTTTCGGTTCCCATTAGCGGAAGTCAGAATATTCTGCAGAGGGAAGAAATTCACTTAAATGGACCTTTAATATCTTAATGTGTTCAAGTGTAATGTCAAATAATCAAGTTAAATGACATTACGTTTTTTTTATTAGGTAGTAGTTCAGCACGTTGGTGTGTGTGTGTGTGTGTGTGTCTGTCTGTATTTAGATGTACTTGATGCTGTATGTTCATAGTTTTGTAATGTGTTTTGGATTTAATGCAAGTACCCCTTGAAAAAAAACTAATTAATAATAAAACATCCTAAGCTTGAGTGTGGTTGAATCTGGTACTTTAGCTGGTTTAATGTGGCTGAAGCCAGGACACACCAGAGGCAGGAGTCTGATGTACCACACATTTATGATCACAGTACTTGTATTTTACAAAATTATCTTTAAAATACAAGATCCTGAAAAAGGGTTGTTTCTTTTTTTTCATATCAAAATAGGATCAAACAAGAGTCCTTTAAGAATCTATTGGATAAATATAAATTGAAATATTTCACAATATTTGATTCATAAAAGGGTAGTTCACCCAAAAATGAATATTCTGTTATTTACTACCATGTCTTTTCAGACCTGTATTAATGACTTTCTTCTGTGAAACATAAAAGAAGATATTTTGAGAAATGTCTCAGAAAACCAGCTTCCTTCAAAATATATGTTGTGTTTCAAAGAAGAAAGAAAGTCACACAGGTTTGGAACAACACGATGGTGAATAAATAATGACGCATGTTTCATTTCTGGATGAATTATCACTTTGAAGGATTTGGGTTTGATTCCATTAGGATTGATTTTCTTAATGGTTAATATTTCCAATTCTATTAGCATTCCTTCAGGATTTCTTGACAAAAGTATGTTGGTAGTTGTCAAAGACTACACTGAAACTCATTTATTTACCTCATCTGTAAATTTTCAGACATTTCCCCCCCCCCAAAAAAAAGATTGGATCTAATTGAATGCAAATCAGCTTATAAAGTGTTCACTTCTATTATTGGTCTATTTTATGTGAGTGCTGCATCTTATGAAATTCCTGTAATTTTATTTTTCACTATGGATTGAACTGAATGGCAGTGTGAATAAATTGCTTATGCTCACTTCCTGTCAATTTTTCACTAAAATGTCTCATTTATTGTCAGAACAAATGTTTGAGGTATTTTTATTACCCAATAGTGAATGTTTCCTACTGTAAGTTCCTGTACGTAGTTTTTGTGGCTCTAGTTTTATTTTGATATCATGTGCATTGAAATGTCTGGCGTCACGAGTATGGCACGTTAGATATTGGTTAGCTCTTTAAAATGTGTTTTGTCATGCTGAGTGAATGCAAGCTAATACATCATGGGTTATGATATTACATCAGTTCTGTTCAGGGATTTTTCTGACAGGTCTCCATTCAATGTTTTGTAGATGTATTAAATAAATTCAGCCAGACTATTCTCAATGTATTTTATGTGCCCTGATGGTTTATGTACTTTGTTGTTTCTGAGTAACTATTGCCATGTACTGCCTGTTACTGTACTTGACAGCTAATTTTGTTCACCAAGTCTGATAGGAAGCACAGCTGGGAATGTCTTTTTCCAGCTACTATGGCTGGCACTTCTGTTATTTATTTGTCTCTCTGTTACATAACTGAGCATTTAGTACAGAGAATATGTGTTTTTTTATTTATGTATTTCCTGAGGCAAGCATCAGTAGCCTATTACTATTGTTCATATATTAAGTTATGGATTTTAACAAGTCTATTCATATAAATATATATGAATAATCAAATATATATCCCAGCAACACAGAGAATTACTGCTCAGTACTGGACTTTAGATTTATAAATTAAACTTAGTGAGTGAATATTTGACACTTCCCACTTTAAACCAATGTGTATGAGTTTGGTCACATGTGACATCACTCACTACAGTCTGACACATGACAAATCATTCAAAGAAGTGACATGGGAGGAGTTTATGAGTGGACATAAAGTTTATTTTCTGTTTCAGATCTTTTTAACAGCATATATATATCTCTGCAGAAAAAAAACATTACATGCTGTAAGGTTTCTCACACTGGACTGAATCATGGTGGAGACTCAGGAGAGCTTCCCTTTTGGTTTTTTATTGAAATACCTGTTTACTTTGGTGGGACTGTTATTGTTCCTGCTGGATATAGCGCTGGACATTTGGACTGTTGTGTCATTTTATCAGGATGGGGCCTATGTGTATATGGCAGTGATGATCTTTCTGCTGCTGGGATCTTCAGTGTTGTTACAGGTGTTCAGCTGGCTCTGGTACTCTGATTCCCTGGATAAGATTGAGACTAAGGTGGAGAAATTTGCAGACCGGCATTTATTGATCAAACCATTTCACTTACTGCAGCTTGGAGTCCATCTCAGGTCTGTGACAGATTTGCTTCTCTATTTTAGTACACTTTAGGGTACCTTTAAAAAGAGTCCTTATTACTGGAATAAGCTACTTCATTGATTACTCACCGTCATGTATTTTCAAACCATAAGACTTCAAAATGACACTGATGGCGCTATTTTTAATGATACATTAGAGATTTTGTTTCTCTATTCACTCAAAACTTCTAAATATTCATAAAGACATCTACCTGAATCGAGAGGTTTAATTAGTAATCTGAAGAGACAAAATAAGCAGATTTAATTTAGGCTTTTATCCAAATATAAACATTGATCAACAATGCGTTTTGTTCTATCGTGTCACACAAAACACGTTTTATCTCCCACAAGAACCAATGATGACAGATCCCTTCAATATTAATTTTGAATCAAAATCAAATAGAGCTATTTTCTTAATTCTTAATGTGAACAATTGAATTGGGTTATCATTTAAAAACAAGCTCTGAATAAATGTGAATGAGAATTGGTATGGAAACAGTCTGGAGTCAATTTTACTTCATAATGTAGAACAAAATCCAAACTGTGGCTTCACTGTTGGCTGTTGTAAATATTTGTTGTATTAAGTGTTGGTGAAGTAAATGCAAGAATGTGTTCACAGGTATGCTGGGGTGATAGAGACTTCTACAATGGATTTTCTTCATCGCATTAATCATTTCAGAAATGATGTGCAGCATAGTATCAGAGAGGATGTGGATGTGAAGCTGAAACATGATTTTCTGATGCTTCGTCTATTTGAAGCATTTTCTGAAAACACCCCACAACTCACACTCATGATGTCTAGAATCCTACTGAGAGGAGAGCTGGAGCTTATTACAGGTCTGTCTCAAATCCAGAACACTTTCTTACTTTTAGGTCATAATTCTCATGCATCTCTGAACCACTTAAAGCGATAATTCATAGTTTTCAGTCATGTGACTGGTCACAAATTAGAATCCGTAGAATTTCACTACAGACCAATCAAGTTTCCATTTGTTCATCGCTCAAAAGAAGAAAAACAAAGATATGTGAACAAACTGCAAGTTTTGGACACTTGTAATCCATATACAGAACATCAATGCAGTATTTCAATCAATAAAAACAGCAGGGCAGGTGGCTTAAAGTGCCCCTATTATGGATTTTTGAAAATTACCTTTCATGCAGTGTGTAACACAGCTCTAAGTGAATGAAAACATCCTGCAAAGTTTTAAATCTGAAAGTGCACTGTGTATAAAGTTATTGTCTCTCAAAAGAAAGAGTCAACTCTGAATCCATTTTTAAAATGAATTCCAAGCCGTTTCATGTTGACGTCAACATGAAACATTAGCATATTGCCCGCCCACTTTTTGCGTGCCAGACCTGGGAAAACTTGATTTTCGCTTTGGTCTGAATGAACATGCAAATTCATTCTTTGCCATTGGTGCCGCTTTTGGAGTGTTAAAAGCTCACAAACACTGCTTTAAATGAAATCGACCAATCACCGCAGATTAGCGTCACGCAAGGGAGGGGTTTGGGAAAATGAATCGTTGAACGAATCGTTTGGGAGTCATTGAGCAAATAAGGTAAAAACAAATGCATATTATAAGAATATGAAAGTGTTTTTTGAGCTTGAATGCATGTCAACCTGTTGTTGGGGACTCCCAAAACCAAAATATGAACCTTTCATTACCCATAATAGGGGCACTTTAAGACCGTAGGTGCGTCCCATTTTGTGTACTTAAGCCATACTATCTATACTATTCTATGCCATTTTTAGTATAATTAGTGTGATTGTGAACGATTAGTGAGTTTTAATATGATTAGTGTGTTCACATTGAAAATTCCCAAAAGAAAAATCTGTGTCTTTATGAGTGAGTCATTGGTTTATTCACTTAACCAATTCATTCCAAACATTGATTCACTCAGCAACACCACTACTGTGTTTTGCTCAGAGCCTCAGCATCACCATGGCTGTGATTATATACCTCACTCACATATTCATGTGATATTGTTTGATTACATGCAATGTTTTTTTGTTTCAGGATTAAAAATCCTCACAGCAGCTGCTGCAATTGCCATTAATGTCGCCTTGTACCACCGGGGCATGCATGTCTATGGTTCTAAAGGACGCAAGATGAGCTTGATCTCCACTGTGATTTACTTTTTGTGGAACTTGTTACTGATTATTCCCCGTGTAACTGCTCTGGCACTCTTCTGCAGTGTATTGCCATGCTACATCATAGCTCACTTCCTGTCTTTGTGGATGCTGCTGGTTTTAGTGGCTTGGAGCCAGAAAACAGATCACATGAAAAGTCCTGGTTCGGAATGGCTCTTCAGAGCTGCTGTTGGACTCATCTGGTACTTCAGCTGGTTTAACGTATCAAAAAAAGGAAACATAAAAGTAAAGATGGCTCTCTATTATAGTTTCATGGCTTTGGACACAGTGATGCTGCTTGGCTTCTGGAGCTGGAAAGTGTTTGAGTATGGAGGCTGCTGGAGCTCCTTAAATCCTTATATGGTGATCCCGACACTACTAGGTTTGTATGTCATTGGAATACTAGTTAAAATAATATACTACAGATGGTTTCATCCCAAAATGGCTAAACCCAGTGAAGGGCCGTTTAGACAAGCTGCAACATATGACGCAGACTCAACAGACTCGACAGACCTGTCCCCAGAAGATACAGCTGCAGCTCCTGTGCAGCCTCTCACTGGAGTCCTCCAGAGGAGCAGGACCATGGCTGCTAATTTCTACTTCTAGTACTTGGTTGAACTTTTTGAAGATTCCCCCTCCCCTTTCAAAATTAAAGTTTGTATTTATAATGTATTTAAATTCACAGTAAACCACAGTGCAGAACCATAGAACTTACAGTAAACAGTATATTTTATTAACTGACATGATGTTAATGTATTTTTATGCATGTTAATGTATAATGTATTTTTGATCTGGAAGACTACTGCAGCAATATACAACACAGCAATGCTATTATCAGCAATGTTAACAACAAGGTTATTATAATTATAAATTATTTATCTCAAACTGTTTTGTGATGACATGTTTTCATAATACTTTCGCACAAATTTTAAATACATGGTATTGTCATGATACAATGTCCAGAACCAAGTGACCTCCTAGTCATGCTGACATTTTCCCTGATTTCCTAATACCTGTGTTGCTGTTTATGTCACACTAATAGATTGTTTAATTTAGGCAGTGTGACATATAAATGTTGATTAAAAGGATAGTTCACTCAAAAATGGAAATTATGTCATTACTTACTCACTTAAAAGATTTCAAAGAATGTTGGTAACCAAGCATTTTCCGTTTTGGTTCCTTTCATTATATGGACAAAAAATACAGTGGAAGTCAAATGGGGAATTGTTTAATTACCAGCTTTCTTCAAAATATCTTATTTTATGTTCCACAGAAGAAAGAAATTCATACAGGTTTGGAATAACACAAGGGTGATTAAATGAAAGAATTTCTAAATTTTTAGGTGGACTTGAATGAACCTTTAATATCTTACTGTGTTTATGTATAACATGTTAAATGATTGCATTTTAAATGACATTCAGTTGTCTTAGGTAGTAGTTTAGCAGTTGGTGGTGTGTATGTGGATTTGTATTTGATGCTGTGTGTTTATTGTTTTGTAGTGTGTTTCGGATTTAAAGCAAGTGTCCCTTTCAGGAAAAAAAACAAACCAGCTGAAAAAAGCCAAAGCTTGTTGAGCCTATAATAATATAAGGGCTTATGTGGTACTTCAGCTGGTTTGATGTGGCGTTTATGATCACAAACACTGGCATTTTGTTGGCCACATGATGGTTGTACCGTGATGCAGAGATGACCCAGCTGTAGTTGCAGTAGTTTAGGAAAAGAAAACATATGACGTATCAGATGGAGTGGAGCCACCGGAGCTGACGGTGCTTCTGTTCAAACCTTTAACAAGAGGATGGGTCAACATGCTGCTAACTTCTACACAACAAACACCTTGTCTGCAATTAAAATGAATGTGAAGCAACTAATGCAACAGTACTGTAAAAATCAATGTTTTGTTTTTATTAGAATACAAATTATTGTATTGTTACATTCATTATTTTTATTTTTTTTGGGAAATGTTACTGTCATCATTTGCTCACCATCTAGTATTCCACACCAATATGACCTTTCTGTGTCTTCCATGGAACTCAAAATGAGAGTAGGCTGACAAACTCCATAAAGAGCGACACAACATATAAGATTCTTGAAGATGGTTCATTACAACACATGCACTGTATTTCAAACCTTATTAGATTTTTCTTCTAACAATCTATTGCATAAAAATAAACTAAAAACCATCCTACCATATTTGATTCTTAAAGGGATAGTTCACCCAAAAAATAAATATTCTATCATATACTATCATGACATTTTCTTCTGTGGAACATTAAGGAAGATATTTTGGGAAATGTCTTGTGTGTTCCCTATCAAACAGGCTCTCCTGTTGCGTTATCACGCTTATGGGGAAACTCCTGTTTACTCTGTTAATGAAGCCTGATTTGTTCACTTTTGTGTAACTGCATGAACAAATGGTGATTCAGCCCACCAAAAAGGGAGGAGCTGACTGCTATATACAGGTGCATCTCAATAAATTAGAATGTTTCAGTAATTCAACTCAAATTGTGAAACTCATGTATTAAATAAATTCAATGCACACAGACTGAAGTAGTTTAAGTCTTTGGTTCTTTTAATTGTGATGATTTAGGCTCACATTTAACAAAAACCCAACAATTCACTATCTCAACAAATTAGAATACTTCATAAGACCAATAAAAAAAAACATTTTTAGTGAATTGTTGGCCTTCTGGAAAGTATGTTAATGTACTCAATACTTGGTAGGGGCTCCTTTTGCTTTAATTACTGCTTCAATTCGGCGTGGCATGGAGGTGATCAGTTTGTGGCACTGCTGAGGTGGTATGGAAGCCCAGGTTTCTTTGACAGTGGCCTTCAGCTCATCTGCATTGTTGGGTCTGGTGTCTCTCATCTTCCTCTTGACAATACCCCATAGATTCTCTATGGGGTTCAGGTCAGGCGAGTTTGCTGGCCAATCAAGCACAGTAACACCATGGTCACTGAACCAGTTTTTGGTACATTTGGCAGTGTGGGCAGGTGCCAAGTCCTGCTGGAAAATGAAATCAGCATCTCCATAAAGCTTGTCAGCAGAAGGAAGCATGAAGTGCTCTAAAATTTCCTGGTAGATGGCTGCGTTGACTGTGGACTTCAGAAAAACACAGTGGACCAACACCAGCAGATGACATGGCAGCCCAAATCATCACTGACTGTGGAAACTTCACACTGGACTTCAAGCAACATGGATTCTGTGCCTCTCCACTCTTCCTCCAGACTCTGGGACCTTGATTTCCAAATGAAATGCAAAATTTACTTTCATCTGAAAAGAGGACTTTGGACCACTGAGCAACAGTCCAGTTATTTTTCTCCACAGCCCAGGTAAGATGCTTCTGACGTTGTCTCTGGTTCAGAAGTGGCTTGGTAGCCCTTTTCCTGAATACGTCTGAGCATGGTGACTCTTGATGCACTGACTCCAGCTTCAGTCCGCTCCTTGTGAAGCTCTCCCAAGTGTTTGAATCAGCTTTGAATCAGCTTTGCTTGACTGCATTTTCAAGCTTGCGGTCATCCCTGTTGATTGTGCACCTTTTCCTACCCAGATTCTTCCTTCCAGTCAACTTTGCATTTAATATGCTTTGATACAGCACTCTGTAAACAGCCACACCTTTCAGTAATGACCTTCTGTGACTTACCCTCTTTGTGGAGGGTGTCAATGTTCGTCTTCTGGATCATTGCCAAGACAGCAGTCTTCCCCATTATTGTTGTTTCAAAGAAGAGATACCAATAATTTATACTGTATGGATGGTAATTTATTGAAACTCAAATGTAAATATTCTAATATTTTGAGATACTGATTTTTAACTTTCATGAGCTGTAAGCTCTAATCATCAAAATTAAAACAAAAAAAAACTTTGAAGTGTTTTACTTTACATGTAATGAATCTAAAATATATGAAAGTTTCACTTTTTGAAATAAGTTACAAGAAAAAATGAACTTTTTCACGACATTCTAATTTATTGAGATGCACCTGTATATAAATTAGGCTGCATGTCCACCAAAGCGGGGTTTTTTTTGTTTTTTTGAGGCTAGCGATTTTTTTTCAGTTGTTTTAAATGGGAGGGTCTTTTTCATGCTGAGCACTCTGTGTTTTTTTCTCGGCGCCAAGAGTTGATGAATGTTAATCTTTGGGTAAAACCCTTTTTAGTCAGCTAACCAATCACAGTGGAGGAGAGGCGGGACTAATCCCATCACACCCTGCTTTTACTACGACTGAACAAAAATGGAGAAGTTAATATTGCTTGTCTCTGAGTATTTATGTCTTTACCAGATGGAATTGCCGGAGTACCATAATATTGTTATGAAAAATAATGCTTGGAGAAACATTTAATTCGCGATGCGTCTGCCATATTACTACAGCGAATATTCCATATCATAGCAACCACAGTGTCTCAAATGAAAAAAAAAAAAAAACGCTGCCCTCTCAAGCGCTCACAGCTGGCTTTGGTGGACACGTGGCATGATTGTAGTTACTTGCAGCTACACATACAGCCTGTTAATTTTTTTTTTTATCAAGTACTTATTTATTTAAAAGTTAAATAAAACTGTACTGTACTTAAATAAAGATTAAATGAAAATGTATTGTAGCTACTTAAAAGTTAAATAAAAACTGTAAGTTACTGTACTAAAATGTTAAGTATGATACATTTTCATTTAATCTTTATTTAAGTACAGTTTTTTAACACTGAAGTAGAGTACAGTTTAACTTTTAGGTACAATATATTTTAATTTAATAATTACGTTTTTTTTATTTACCTGGAAGTAAGCACGGTGCAGTGTTAATGTTCAAACTGTGTACTTACAATGTTTTAATTGCTGACAATAATAAATATTCTTATTCGGAATAAAACGGACTCATTTTTTTAATGTATTTTAATGTTGGTCATAATGGTGGTACTTGGAAAGCCAAATATTTTCTGAGGTGGTACTTGGTGTAAAAGGTTTGAGAACCACTGATCTAAACCAACAACATGTATGTTAGACCCTATTCCATCTAAACTACTAAAAGAGGTGCTTCCAGAAGTCATAGATCCTCTTTTGGCTATTATTAATTCGTCATTGTCATTAGGATATGTTCCCAAAACCTTCAAATTGGCTGTTATTAAGCCTCTCATTAAAAAACCACAACTTGACCCCAAATATCTAGTTAATTACAGACCGATCTCGAATCTCCCTTTTCTGTCAAAGATACTAGAAAAGGTAGTATCCTCACAATTATATTCCTTCTTAGAGAAAATAAGTCAAGATTTAGACCGTTTCATAGTACTGAAACTGCTCTCATTAGAGTTACAAATGACCTTCTCTTATCTGATCATGGTTGTATCTCTCTATTAGTGCTACTGGATCTTAGCACTGCGTTCGACCACAACATTCTTTTGAATAGACTAGAAAACTTTGTTGGCATTAGTGGAAGTGCATTAGCATGGTTCAAATCGTACTTATCTGACCGCCATCAATTTTTAGCAGTGAATGAAGAGGTATCATATCGATCACAAGTGCAGTATGGAGTACCTCAAGGCTCAGTACTAGGGCCATTACTTTTCACTTTTTACATGTTACCCTTAGGAAATATCATCAGGAAACACGGTGTTAGCTTTCACTGTTATGCTGATGATACTCAGCTCGTATCATACTCAGCTCAGGCGAAACACACCAAATTGAGAAACTAACGGAATGCATAGTCGATATAAAAAACTGGATGATGAGTAATTTCTTACTGCTAAATTCTGAAAAAACAGAGGTGTTAATTATCAGACCTAAACCCCCCACATGTAATAACTTAGAACACTGTCTAACACTTGATGGCTGCTCTGTAAATTATTTGTCATCAGTTAGGAACCTAGGTGTGCTATTTGATAGCAATCTTTCCTTTGACAGCCACGTTTCTAGCATTTGTAAAACTGCATTTTTTCATCTTAAAAATATATCTTAAAAGTCAAATGCAGAAATGTTAATTCATGCATTTATGACCTCAAGGTTAGATTATTGTAATGCTTTATTGGGTGGTTGTTCTGCACGCTTAATAAACAAACTCCAGATGGTCCAAAATGCAGCAGCTAGAGTTCTTACTAGAACCAGGAAGTATGACCACATTATCCCGGTTCTGTCAACACTGCACTGGCTCCCTATTAAACATCGTACAGATTTTAAAATCTTGTTAATTACTTATAAAGCCCTGAATGGTTTAGCTCCTCAGTACTTGAGTGAGCTCTTATCGCATTATAGTCCTCCACGTCCATTACATTCTCAAAACTCTGGCCATTTGATAATACCTAGAATATCAATATCAACTGCGGGCGGCAGATCCTATTCCCATTTAGCGCCAAAACTCTGGAACAATCTACCTAACACTGTTTGGGAGGCAGACACACTCTGTCAGTTTAAATCTAGATTAAAGACCCATCTCTTTAACCTGGCTTACACATAATACACTAATACGCTTCTAATATTCAAATCCGTTAAAGGATTGTTAGGCTGCATTAATTAGGTCAACCGAAACCGGGAACACTTCCCAAAACACCCGATGTACTTACATTTACATTTACATTTAGTCATTTGGCAGACACTTTTATCCAAAGCGACTTACAATTGGGGAATACATAAAGCGATTCATCTTGAAGAGGCAATCAGACAGAGGAAGTGCTCGTAACACCAAGTCTCAGTCATTGTTCAAATAAGTACAAGCTAGCAAGGGAAGGAGAGAAAGATAAAGGGAAAGTTTTTTTTTTTTTTTTTTTAAGAACAAGTTTAGGATGAAGTCAAGTAGTGCCGACAGAGATGAGTTTTCAGTTGTTGCTTGAAGATTGACAGGGATCCAGCATTCCGGATAGGGGTGGGAAGATTATTCCACCATCCAGGAACGGTGAATGAGAATGTTCTGGAGAGTGATTTTGAGCCTCTCTGTGATGGTACCACAAGGCGTCGCTCACTAGCAGATCTCAGACTTCTGGAGGGGATGTAGATTTGTAATAGTGAGTGGAAGTAGGAGGGTGCTGAGCCTGTGGTCGTTCTGTATGCAAGCATCAGTGTCTTGAACTTGATGCGAGCTGCCACTGGTAGCCAGTGCAATGAGATGAAGAGAGGTGTAACATGGGTTCTTTTGGGCTCATTGAAGACCAGTCGTGCCGCTGCATTGTGAATCATTTGTAGAGGTTTGATTGTGTTTGATGGAAGACCAGCCAGAAGAGCATTGCAGTAGTCCAGCCTAGAAACGACAAGGGCCTGGACAAGAAGTTGTGCAGCATGCTTTGTCAGGAAGGGCCTGATTTTTCTGATGTTGTGTAGCGCAAACCTGCAAGATCGAGCAGTCTTTGCAATGTGCTCTTTGAAGGTCAGCTGGTCATCAAAGATTACACCAAGATTTCTGACCGAAGTTGATGGGGTAATTATTGATGTGCCTAACTGAATCGAGAAGTCATGCTGTAGAGTCAGAGTGGCAGGGACGACAAGAAGCTCAGTCTTTGCCAGGTTGAGCTGTAGGTGATGTTCTTTCATCCATGCCGAGATGTCCGCCAGGCAGCCTGAGATCCATGCAGCTACCGTTGGATCATCTGGTTGAAAAGAGAGATAGAGCTGTGTGTCATCGGCGTAGCAATGGTAGGAGAAGCCATGTGCCTGTATGATGGGTCCCAGTGATGTAGTGTATGTGGAGAAGAGGAGGGGTCCAAGAACCGATCCCTGAGGAACCCCAGTGACCAGTTGATGTGCTTTGGATACCTCCCCTCCCCAGGCCACCCTGAAAGACCTACCGGTGAGATAGGATTCAAACCAGCGAAGTGGAATCCCAGTGATGACCAGCGATGAGAGGGTGGACAGGAGGATCTGATGATTGACAGTGTCAAAAGCAGCAGAATGATCCAGCAGGATGAGGACTGATGATTTGGAATCGGCCTTTGCGACTCGCAGGGCTTCAGTGACTGAGAGTAGCGCAGTCTCTGTTGAATGGCCACTCCTGAAACCTGACTGTTTAGCATCCAGTTTGTTGTACTGTGAAAGAAACAGTGAGAGCTGGTTGAAGACAACTCGTTCAAGTGTTTTCGCTACGAATGGAAGGAGAGAGACAGGTCTGTAGTTTTCTAAAAGAGAAGTGTTTAATGTAGGTTTTTTGAGCAGTGGGGTTACCCGGGCCTGCTTGAACGCTGTGGGGAAGATGCCAGTGTGGAGAGATGTGTTGATAATGTGTGTGAGTGCCGGTAAGAGTGTGGGAGAGATTGCTTGGAGAAGGTGAGAGGGGATTGGGTCAAGAGGACATGTTGTAGGATGGCTGGAGAGGAGAAGTTTGGATACTTCCGCCTCGGTGAGGGGACAGAAGGAGAAGATGGGAGTTTGAGCAGTGGATGTGGTTGGTTGGAGGTCCTGTGTGTGTGGAGGTGAGAACTGGTTACTGATTGTTCTAGTTTTGTCTGTAAAAAAAGTGGCAAAGTCGTCAGCTGTTATAGAAGTGGTGGGCGGTGGTGGAGGGGGACAGAGGAGGGAATTAAATGTTCTGAAGAGATTACGCATGTCTGGAGCGCTGTTGATCTTGTTGTGGAAATGTGAGGATTTGGCAGTGTGGACTTCAGTGGAGAACGATGAAAGCAAAGACTGATACCTAGTCAGGTCCGACGGATCGTTTGATTTGCGCCATTTTCTCTCTGCCGCTCTGAGTTTGGTCCGATGCTCACGAAGAACATCGGATAACCAGGGGTTAGAAGGGGCAGCCCGTGCTGGCCTGGAGGAGAGAGGACAAATGTCGTCTAGACAAGAGGTTAAGGTAGAGCATAAAGTGTCAGTAGCTGCATTCACATCCAGAGATGTGAAATGGGTAGGTGAGGGAAGAGAGGAGGATACTACAGAGGAAAGAAGGGAGGGGGAAAGGGAGCGTAGGTTACGTCTGAAAGTAACCGGTAAGGGAGCTGGTGGCACCCGGGTAGCAAAATGTAAGGTAAATGTAATGAAGAAATGGTCAGAGATATGTAGTGGTTGTACCAGAATGTTATCTGTAGTACAGTTGCGTGTGTAAATTAAATCAAGTTGGTTGCCTGATTTGTGCGTGCTAGTAGTGGTAAGGCGTTTGAGATCAAATTAAGCTAGGAGTGAATGGAAGTCTGTAGCATAAGGCCTGTCTAGGTGAATGTTGAAATCGCCAAAGACTAAGAGTGGAGTGCCATCCTCCATGAAAGAGGACAGCAGGCCGTCCAGCTCCTCTAGGAAGGTGGCTAGAATTTGGCCAGGGGGATGGTAGATTACTACTATCTGGAGTTTTATAGGAGCTGTTACAGTAATCGCATGAGATTCAAATGAGTTGTGATTGCCTAGGGGAGAGTGGGTTGAGTATTTCCAATTGTTTGAAATGAGCAGACCAGTGCCCCCACCCCGGCCAACTTGCCTTGGGGTGTGAGAGAAAGAGAAATTGTGAGAGAGAGCAGCCGGGGTAGCTGAGTCTTCTGGACGAATCCAGGTCTCAGTCAAGCCCAAGATGCTGAGTGTGGATTGTAAGGAAAAAGCAGAAATGAAGTCAGCTTTGTTGACAGCTGACTGGCAATTCCAAAGACCCACAGAGAAAGAAAGAGGTGTAGTAGAAGATGTAGCGATCAGGCGCAGGTTAGCAGGATTACGTTGCCGTCTGCGTGTGTTTTTAGAGTGTGGTTGAGAGAGAACCGGAATGGTTTGGAAACACATGATAGAGGTGGAGGGATAGAGGATAGGGAAGGAGAGTGTGTGAGGGAAGATAGAAATGATACTTAAGTGTGTGCTCGGTGTCGTTGCTCGGTTGAAGTCGCGCAGGAAAAGTCATCCGTCTTTACACTCGTTGGTCGTCACACGAGGAGGCTGAGCACGACGGCTGAACGCTTCCGCAGATGCTTCCGCGTCAGCGCTCTGACATCAAATATACTGTATACAGTCTAGGAGACTAGAGTGAAAACAGCTGAGGCCGGCTTCTGCTCAGCACAGCCAATAACCTTAAAGGACTGCTAATTGCTGGATACGAAACTAAACACTTCGCACAATCACACAGGCTCGTTCTTAGCTGAGGCGCAAATTATTCTAATTACTCTAATTATTCTAATTACCAGTAAGTGCAATCAAACATATAAACCTCAACGAAAATGCACAATAGAAATAGGTAGGAAACGAAGTATTCCTTCCTAGCAGCAAGTAAATAATTTAAACAACAGAACTGCGAAAAAGTATTACAACACTTATGCGAGCTGCCGTCCTTCTCTTCTGGTGACTAATCGGCTTTCCCAACTTATAACAGCCACCAAGCAATTTAAATACTTTAACAGTCGCTGAGGCCGGCTTCTGCTCAGCACAGCCAATGCTTGTTACATCGTTAGAAGAATGGCATCTACGCTAATATTAGTCTGTTTCTTTCTTATTCCGAGGTCACCGTAGCCACCCAGATCCAGACTGTATCCAGATCAGATGGTCACTGCAGCCACCCGGATCCAGTCCGTATCCAGATCAGATGGTGGATCAGCACCTAGAGATGACCTCTACAGCCCTGAACGCCAGCGGAGACCAGGACAACTAGATGAGCCCCAGAGAAGACCCTGTCTCCTAGACGGCCATCGGGACAAGACCACAGGAACCAGATGAGTCTTTTGCAAAATCTGACTCTGCTTTAGCCTAGATTTAAACTGCTGATTTTGTCTGGCCAGAGGAGAATGACACTATTTCGACACACTATTTCCCCGTCTAAATACTGTAAAGCTGATATAAGCCACCCAGCTTTATAACAAGCTGATGTAAAGCTGCTTTGACACAATTTGCATTGCGCTATACAAATAATAGTGACTTGACTTGACGCTTGCCCTCCTTTTGGCATTAGCATCGGTCAAGCGAGTAGATCAGTGCTTCGTAACTGCAACTTAATGTTTTCTTTCCTTAAATTTTTCTTTCTTTAAAGTATTCTTTTTCTTTAAAGTTTTCTTTCCCTGTTTACTTTAATGCAAATGTGGTTCTCAACACGTTTTGCTTCAGGAACAGGTTTTTACATTGGACTTTGTTTGTTGTACAGAAATAAACAGAATCAGGGACATGCAGAGAGTTCCTCAGGACAGGGACTCAAATGTAAAATAGGGGCAATGCAAAAAATAAATAAATAAATAAATAAAAATTATAGGTCAAAAGTTTGGATATATTACTATTTTCTATTTTTGCAAGAAGTCAAATATGGTCATCAAGCTTGCATTTATATGATCAAAATTTAAATATAGTTTAAAATACATTTTATGCAATGCTGATTCATTATTAATGTTGGAAACCTGTGATATTTTTTTTGTTAAATTGATAGAAAAAGTGATTGTTATGATTTATATTGTTAGAAAACATCTCTATTTTGATTAAATGCTGTTATTTTTTAACGTTTTTATTTTTCAATGAACCCCCCAAAAAGTATCACAGGTTCATTCATAAAGTAGCTACTGATAAAGTATCACACACAAAAAAATAAAAGAAAGAAAGAAAGAGAGTGAGAGAGAGAGAGAGAGAGAGAGAAAGAAAGAAAGAAAAAAAAGAAAGAGAAAGAAACCAACAAAACAGTTTCCAACATTGATAATAAATCAGCATATTAGAATAATTTCTGAAGGATCATGTATTGAAGACTGGAGTAATGATGCTGAAAATTCAGCTTTGCATCACAGAAATAAATGATATTTTAAGACTTTAAGACCTTTCTATATTAACATAGAAAAACATTATTTTAAATTGAAATAATATTTCACAATACTATTCTTTTTCTTTTTTTTATCAAATAAATGCTGGCTTAATGAGCATAAGACACATTCATAATGCTGCAGAATGGTAAAAGTCCTGTCACGTCACCATTTCGCCAGCCTACACTTCACATAATAGGCCTGTAGGTGGCACTGGGCTTCATTAACTATGATAGTTTCATGAAATAGTAAATAAGTGAATTGAATACTGCTTACCATTATTGTGACTTTTGGTGCTGCACGTAGTTGTAGTCATTTAGCATCCATTTTCTTAGCGATGCAATTTGATTTACAAAATGAGACAAACCACATATCCAGATCGCTCCACAAATGTAAGCTGGTCTGTCCCATGTAATTTTCATCCGATTTATGAATAAGAATGGAAAATGACCGCTCCACTTCACATTATTGTCCAATGAAATTTGAACTTGTGCCAGATCATGATTGGTGTATTACCCATGACAAACAGATCGTTCTGGGCAGCGCCGCTTCAAGTCGAGCACACTTCTGATGCATGACTAATCATTCAAAGTGACATGGGAGGAGTTATGAGTGGATTTTAACTTTACTTTCTGTTTCAGATCTTTTAAAAACGTATATATCTCTCTCTCTACAGAAAAAACATTACATGATCATGCTGTAAGGTTTCTCACACTGGCCGGGATCATGGTGGAGACTCAGGAGAGATTCACTTTATTTCATTTATTGGAATACCTGTTTACTTTGGTGGGACTGTTATTGTTCCTGCTGGATATAGCGCTGGACATTTGGACTGTTGTGTCATTTTATCAGGATGGGGCCTATGTGTATATGGCAGTGATGATCTTTCTGCTGCTGGGATCTTCAGTGTTGTTACAGGTGTTCAGCTGGCTCTGGTACTCTGATTCCCTGGATAAGATTGAGACTAAGGTGGAGAAATTTGCAGACCGGCATTTATTAATCAAACCATTCCACTTCCTGCAGCTCGGAGTCCATCTCAGGTCTGTGACAGATTTGCTTCTCTATTTTCAGTGCACTTTAGTGTATATTTTTAAGAAGAGTCCTCATTACAGAAATAAGATACTTCATCATCATTTACTCACCCACATGTATTTCCAAACCATTTAGACTTTTGTTAGTCTACAAAATGATTAAAATTAAGATATTTTTAATGAAACCTGAAAGTCAGTCTGTTTACAAATCTAAATAAAACATCCAAACTGTGGCTTCAGTGTAGGCTATTGTAAAGTGTTGCTTGAGTAAAAGCAAGTACCTTTTGTTTACAGGTATGCTGGGGTGACAGAGACTTCCACGAGGGATTTTCGTCATCACACTAATAGTTTCAGAGAGGGTATGGGTATGTACCTGAACCATGATCTTCAGATGCTTCGTTTATTTGAGACATTTTCTGAAAGCGCCCCACAACTCACACTCATGATGTCTATAATCCTACAGAGAGGAGAGCTGGAGCTTATTACAGGTCTGTCTCAGATACAGAACACTTTGTTTCATTCAGATCGTATTTCTTAAATGTCTCAAAACCACTTAGAGTGATAATTCATAGTTAGTCATAACATTAAATAGCACTTGCATGTTGTTGCTCTTTTGTTGGTTTTGATTGCTTCTAATGTGCTCATTTGTAAGTCGCTTTGAATAAAAGCGTCTGCTAAATGACTAAATGTAGTCATGTGACTGCTGCAGAGATCTTGAAGGCAAAACATAGAATTCCACAGAGCTCATAGGGCTTCAGACCAGTCGAGTTTCCATGTTTCAAGCCACACATATTTTAGATCATCTCTCAAAAGAAAAAAATATAAACAGATATTTGAACAAACTGCAAGTTTTGTAATCCATAGACAGCACATCAGTGCAGTATATCAATCAGTAAACAGCAGGTTATTCTAAAATGCTTAACATGGCTTAATAGGTGCATCCTAATTTGTGTACTTATGCACTATTCTATGCCATTTTTAGTTTAAATCGTAATTAAATATGATTAGTGTTAACACTGAAAATTCATTGTCCTCAAATTTAATTGTAAAAATAGCATTCCAAGAGTGCTGATAGTCCAAAAGCACTTTTTTTTACTCATTCAGAAAAAAAGTACCTACCTAGAAAGTATGCAATTTCATTTGCAGCTATTGTTTTTATGAATGAGTCATTGGTTCATTCACTCAACCAGTTCATTCCAAACATCAATGCATTCAGCAGCAGCACTACTTTGTGTTACTCGGTGTTTCATGGCTGTGATTGTCTACATACAGTATAAGCATATATATCACATGTGATGTTAAATTTCATGCAATGGTAATTTGTTTCAGGTTTAAAAATCCTCACATCAGCTGCTGCAATTGCCAGTAGCGTTGCTTTGTACCACCGCAGCATGCGTATCTATCTTCCTGAAAAACACAAGATGAGTTGGATCTCCACTGGCGTCTACTTCCTGTGGAACTTGCTGGTGATTATTCCCCGTGTAACTGCTCTGGCACTCTTCTGCAGTGTATTGCCATGCTACATCATAGCTCACTTCCTGTCCCTGTGGATGCTGCTGGTTTTAGTGGCCTGGAGCCAGAAAACAAATTACATGGAACATCGTGGTTGGGAATGGCTCTACAGAGCTGCCATTGGACTCATCTGGTACTTCTGCTGGTTTAATGTAACAAAAAAAAGCATCAAATTAAAGACGGTTCTCTATTATAGTTTCATGGCTTTGGACACAGTGATGCTGCTTGGCTTCTGGTGCTGGAAAGTGTTTGAGTATGCAGGCTGCTGGAGCTCCTTAAATCCTTATATGGTGATCCCGACACTACTAGGTTTGTACGTCATTGGAATACTAGTGAAAATTACATACTACAGATGGTTTCATCCCAACGGTGATAGAAAGAAAATCACTGAACCCACTGAAGAAGGGAAGTACAGAAGAGCTGCAACGTACGACATGGACACAGATTTGACACGAGAAGATACAGCTCCAGCTCCAGCGCAGCCTTTCACTGGAGTCCTCAAGAGGAGCAGGACCATGGCTGCTAATTTCTACTTCTAGCTCTTGGTTGAACTTTTAAAGTTAAACTTTTATTTATAATATTATTATTTTTTATACAGAGAATACCTGGTTTTGGTGGAAATAACTTTGACAAAAATAGAAACATTCTTATTTGTCTGAAAAAAAAAGAAAACTTATTTTCTAATGTTATGTTCATATATCTGATGGTGTTTTGATGTTATTACATTCACACAAATTTCACAGGACTGTTTTAGTGGCTTTAGAAAAACAAATGTATTCCAGTTGTTCTGTTTGTTCCAACTCTTTGCTAATTAAGTGCTACAAGGGATGACAAGTCAACTGAAATCAAAAGATTTTGGGTTTAAATGGGTCCTCGAGATGTTTTCATCCACACAATTATGAGTCAGAGATGAACAAGCCAAGCAGGTAGGCCAGCCTCAAAGTATTTAATGAACGTCACTTACACAAAACCATAAACAGTGTAGGTACAGATATTTGCTTCTTCAGCCAGTTTCAATAAGCCAGAAGTTCTCCTACTGATCTAAAAGCTCAAGCTTAATTCCAGGACTAGATCAGCATTTATTCTCTGGCTAAAAGAGCCATTACATCCCTTGATTGTCTATGCATTAGTAATAAATCCTAAGATCTCACAATGATAGTGTCATGTATCTTCAGTTAGTGTAGATAATAGACAGTAATACAGGGACTAAATCTTTTTTTTTCCCTGAAAAATGCAGGAAACAAAGTAGGACATAGAAAATAAAGCACCAGAAGAGCAGTTTTTATGATTCACGTTAAAGAACAACAGCATCTGATTGGCTGAGCTATGAAGAAAATGATTTCTGCAGAAATGAAGTCAGAGCACAAAAGTACCAAACTAAAAGAAAATGACAGATAACAGCATAGGCCTATGAGGCAAAGGTAACACTTCACCAGAAAAACAAACAATACAAACATACGTTTGTCATATTTCAGTAATTCCCTTTAAGATAATACACTTACTGAATGGTGATTATAGATAAAAGGCACAATATAAATATAGCCAGGGAAAAAATAAACCACAGACACACATCTATGCAAACAAAAGAAGATTACACATTCTTAATTGTCAAAGCTGCTTGAGTAAAAATGCTTTTTCTTCAGGCTCAGTAATGTTCAGTCAAAATCTCGCATCGGTTAGGAATATTACACCCAAACCAGCTCGTAAAACCACCTTCAACCAAAATTGAAACAATCAATTATCACTGACCAGAAACGTATTGCACACCATCACACAGTTTTTCTCCCAAACATGTACAAATGAAAGAAAACGGTCACAGGCTGGGGCCCTGTAGCTTCAAATCCATAGGTAATTTTGGCTATATGCAAGAGGTAATTTTACAAAATCCCACTCAGCCATGTGACTTTCCTCAGGGGACGAGAATGAAGTTAGTTCATGTGGCTCATAATTGCATTATAGACATTTAACATGGGACAGTATCAATCCAGGAGCCTATGCTCCCCTCAAAACATCACCTTAATCTGGATTTTTGAAGAAATGGCTCAACCAAAAAAAAATATTATTTTGATTCCATCCCATTAAACTCAACTTCCTTAACACAAAAATGCGGCTCTTTTCCATACAATAAAATGTGAGTAGAGACAGGTTGCAGAGATCCAACAGTTTTCTGAAATTGAGACACACAGATGTTCACCGAAAATCTCTGCATTTGCGTTCATTCAAATTCAGCATGCCAAGAAATGTCACACCGAGTTTCAGCTAATAACGGAGTTAAACTTTAGAGCTCAACAAAGGGGAAGACTGTTTGTAAATCATTTAAATTTAGGTCTGTACTCATAACTTCCATCAGATAACACACTAGATGTATTTGACTTATGGTGATTTTTTGACGTCCCCTTTTCCATTCAAATTTCATTGGAAAAGAGCAGCGTGGACATTCTTCTAAACATCTCCTTTTGTGTTTCATAAATGTTAGTCGGGATTTGGAACAAAAGTAACAAATAATGCGAATTCTCCTTTTTGGGCGATTTATTCTTTCAAAGACAAAGAGGGACAAACTGTACAAAAATAAATGGTTTCCATTAGGCACTCTGTAATTTGTCATATTGCCTAATTTAAAGCAGAAATGATGACGTGTGTATGAAGGGTAAATGAAAGTGGATCCCAGAAACTGAGGAACGTTTAGGAAATTCCAGATACAGTAAAAATTAAGTGGGATCTATGCTAAACCTTGTTGGTACCATCTGTACACAGATATTAAACAGGCCAGGTCTGCGATCGGTTTTAAGAACTGAAATAATCGCATAATTTCTTGGAGGCTTCTAAAGCATGTAACCTGCCATCTCATAAGAACCAATATCCTGACCTTTGGAATGAGTGCAAATCAAAATGACTCCAACTTACTTTTCAGCCCTTTAAAAAGAATGCAGAAAAAGACTTAAGTTCAATCCTATGTTTCTGTGCCAGTGCAGACCTTTGGTCATGGGTTGTTCCTTTGGTGAATCCAGTTATGTTGAAGATGGTAAAGTACATCCTTTTTCCAAGAGAAAGATGCAGTAAGAATGGGAGACAGTTTTTTCCTCTTTTCCTTGTGTACGGTTGTGTGGCGTCCCAGTGCAAGATTCAACCTAAGGGGAGGATAGCTGCCATTGAGGGAATGGAGGGCTTGTGAGGTCGTGTCACAGACCGTCTTGAGTTCTTGTCTATGACGGCTAACGTCCCAGAGTCTACGTCAGCTGCTCCATGGCTGCGCTGGATCAGGTTAGGGGTGGATGGGATTGCTGATGGGTGCAGCTGGAGAGATCCATGTCTTACCTCCAGCTCCATCTATAAGAAGTCCAGTTCCAGAGCTTGGTGAAGGGAAATCAGGTCTCCGTGAGAAGAGATTCGCCAAAATGGCATGTTGTGCTAAAGAGTGATGGTGCACACGGATTAGATCAACATACACAGATCAATAAAGAGAACTTTCAATGAAAATGTAAAAAAACAAAGCAACCTTTGTGAACCTTTTCATCAGGCCAATTCAAACTGGAAAGTGACAATGCACTAGCTTTTAAAAGTTTGTGGTCAATAAGAAATTTATATTCTTTTATTTCTAAGAAAAAAAATTATACTTTTGTTCTGCAAGGAGGAATGAAATTAATCAAAAGTTACAGTAAAGACATTTATAATGTTACAAAAGATTTCTATGTTTAATCAATGCTGTTCTTTTGAACTTTCTATTCATCAAGGATTCTTGGAAAAATAAGTACCACAGTTTCCACAAAAATAATAAGCAGCAAATCAGCAAATTAGAATGATTTCTAAAGAGTCTTGTGACACTGAAGACTGGAGTAATGATGCTGAAAATTCAGCTTTACCATCACAGAAATAAATTACATAAAAATAAAAAAAATAGACAAAAATGTTATTTTATATGGCAATAATATTTTGCAATATGACTGTTTTTATTGTATTTTTGATCAAATAAATGCAGCATAAGCATAAACATTTTACTCATGTTTTCTTAATCTTATGTAAATTATTTAGATCATAAAGTTTGGGAACCCCTGAATAGCAGTATCATCAGGAATATTTTGGCATAATAGGAGGTATTATATTGATAGGAATATAAAATGTAAAAAAGCTGGTATTGAGATTGTACCTGCTTTGCTGCAAACTCTTCATCACGACCGTCCCCTATAACAACATAGGTCACTTTCTTCCCAAAGCGAGAGATGATGCGCTCAAAGCAGCTCTCTTTTCCTGTTAACAGGAGTTACATATGTGTTACACATAACAGGTACATTTACAGTATCCTGGTGCTCAGTTTCAGGTTGATACCAATGATTTTAAAACAAGAGTTCACCCAAAAATGAACATACTGTCATCATTTATTAACCCTCATGTCATTCAAAACCATACATTTTATACTGTGGAAACACAAGGTGAATTTCAAAGAACATCCTGATATTTGCTCTATATAATAAAAGTAGATGAAAGCTCCAAAATGACATAAGAATGTAATCCAAGCACTATACTGCAAGTCCTCTGAAGCCATATGATATCTTATGGTCTTTAGTAGAGTTGAAATGATTAATCAACATTAAAAAAAAAAATTGATTGTCGACAAATATTTTTGTTGTTGAATTATATGATCTCATATGACCTAATGTAAGAGCCTGCATTAACATGGTTTGACCAGTGTGGCGCTGTAGAGATTGTAGATTGCAAGATTGTAATTCAGCACCTCCCGCATGCAATCCAATAGAATAAGACTCGCTTATGAGAAGTACAAATGAAATCGAACCAGTAGATTGTGGGAAAGTTTTACAAAGCTACAAACAATAAAATGCTGTAATGTGTAAAGACCCCAATATACTCACGGCAAAGGTTTTTTTTTTTTTTTGCTCTTCGGTTAGAGGTAAAAATAAGTTTGAACAGTACACTGTTAGCAAATATCCTGATGCTGCTGAATGGCATTTAGATGAATGTGCAAATATGCCATTCCAGTCCTCCGACCTGAACCCAGTATAAAATGAGTGAGGTGAACTGAAGAGAAGCACCGTCATGGAGCTGTGAATCTGAAGGGTCTGGAGAGATTCTGGATGAAGGAATTGTCTCTGATCTCTTGTCAGGTGTTCTCTAACCTCATCAGGCATTATAGGAGAAAACTCCTATACTATTTTGGCAAATGGAGGTTTCAAAAAGTATTGAATAAAAGGGTACCGTTAATTGTGTCCAATGTGTATTAGAGAAAAACATTTATTTCATAATTATATTTCCCCCCATTTTAAATTCTTATTCTCCAATGAAAGGTTAGATTTTTGTGATTTTTTTAAATAATAGATCAAAAGGATTAACAATGCAGATTTAGTTCCACAGCCTTCTTTGATCATATTTACCAAGGGTACCAACAATTCTGACCACGTGTGTAGGAAACAGCATTGTGAACATGCTTCAAAAATGCATCTTTTGTGTTCTGCACAACATCTGGCTTTGGAAAGACATGAGGGTAAGCAAATATTTAAAATTAAATTTTTGATAAACCAAAGCTATTACCTATTTTAGTGGCACTGTAGATGTTCTCGATGGGAAAGACGTCACCCAGGCCATAGAGAAGCACTTTAGCTAAAGCAGGAACCAGCTGAGTGGTGGTGACCAGAATATTCATACATCTGCCCCTGTGAACAAACACCAAAACAATTAGCCCATTGTTAGCGTGTACACTACATTAAAGCTGAAGGATCTACACTGAGAAACCTGTTTGGCGTGTTGCTCCAGCACATCACACACAACGTTTAATGCCTAAAGGCGGATCTGATGATTTCCTCTAAATCATGCACAGGGGTGCAAACTCGTCAGGAGTGAAAAAGGTGACAAACTAAACTCCACCACCCACCCCGGCAAGTTAATTCACATAGCACATTACACATACAATGGCAAGTCAAACTGCTCTATAGGGAGAAAATGTTACACACTGCAAAAAATGCTTTTCTTACATTTATTGTCTTGTTTCCAGTCCAAATATCTAATTCTTAAATAAAATCTTTTTTTTTTCCAGAAAAAAAATAAGTCAAAATAATCTTGTTTTGAGTTTGAAATAAGAGTATTTTGCTTACCCCATTTGCAGATTATTTAGCTTGTTTTAAGGAAAAACTCACTTAATTTTGACTTTTTTTTCTGAAAACAAGAGAATAATTTTTACTTTAGAAATTTTTACGTCTAGAAAATGCTTCTTGATTTAAGAATTTTTAGATATATTTGGACTAGAAACAAGACACAACTCTAAGTAGGAAAGCATTTTTTGCAGTGCACCATTCAAGGATAAACACCTTTATATAATTAAAAGATGTTTGAGCGACAACTACGGTCTACAATCAACAAGGATTGTTGTTAAGATGTTACATGAACTTAGTCAGGGCAAATAAACCACTGTAACTCTTCATTTCAGCACTCAAATTTTTGAAGCAGCTGACAGGCTAAACGTGAGGTGTTTCTCCGTCTTGAAACAGGCCGTTACAGGCTGACACTTAGTGCTGCCTCCACTTCAGCTGAGTGATACTAATATTACTGTACATTAAACTGTATGCTTTACTTGTAGGTTGAACAGTTCTCAAATCGACTTCATGTCAAAGTAATAGCTAACTGACATGTGAGACAAATGTTAAGGTCGAGACTGAGGAGCATTTTTGCAGAGGGTAGCGAACTAATGTAGCGATAACGTAACTTACAATCTTCATAGCTATCGCAACAGCAGCCTCACGCAAAAAACAAACAAAAAAAAACAGCAGCCTCACGCGGTAATCACCATTTAAACTGGAACACCATAATTTACAGCCGATACAAATGCATTCCGTCCAAAATATGGACAGTTGCCTGCGGCGTCTAAAAGCTAGGCTTCAAGAGTGAGATTGGTTGGATGAGGGAAACAACATTAAGGTAAGCCAATCAGAGGCAGAGTAGGGCAGGTTTATTCCTTTACCAACAGGGGAAAAAAAACAAGTACTCCAGAGTGCACCCTGGACGATGGGGCGGGGCGACACGTGTCGCTCCGCCCACCCCCAATTTCATTGGTTTATAATACAGCAGAGCTTATTGGTGTAGACATTTGCGCATGAGCATTCTTTTATATACGTTTTTATGAATGATCTACGCTGTTTGGCTGTACTACTGAAATATTAAGTGCTAACAACAGCGATTTTAGTTAGAATCAATTAGCAAATGTGTTTTTTTTAAACTTATGACGAATTAGTTAGATTAAGTTCCTATCAAATGCTTGGTGACGGGTGACGGCATCTCCGAGTACTTCAGTACTTCGGGCAGAACAGAGCTGTGTAATATGAGCGGCTCACGAATTAAGTCTGGGGAACAAATTCTTAATTCGTGGCCATGATATAGTCCTACCTATGCTATAAATAGCCTCACCTATGAGAAATATTAATTATGTTTCTGTGTGATGAACTTAAATAGTGGTCCTCGACAGGTGGGTTGCACGTTAAATGAAGTCAGATATTATTGCACTTTTCACAGAAGCAGATATACTTAAACATTGAGCAGTTTTAGCTGGGCGATGTTGATAAAAATGATCCACTGTTTGAGATTTAGCTGTATTGTATAATGTATATTTATATGTAGCCATATTCTTTATTATAGGATCGGTGGATAAGCAAAAACTTACGATGATAATACACTGTAGTTCAGTAAGACATAGGACAAACCCGCAAATGGTTTTATTTTAAAGAACAACTGCGGTGACAAATAAGACAATAATACCAAATAGTCTATCAGCGTGAACTGAGGTTTTATGTGTGGATAATGGGAATAAAAACCTTGCTGAAACATTTTTTTTTATTATTATATATATTTTTTTGCATATAGGCCTATTTTAAATGTTTTTTGTTTACTAAAACAGCTGTTATTAAATCTGACCTACAGCAAATATTATTATTAATGTGCTTTAGTGCGTATTTAAGCAATAAATGTTAATTTTCTCTGCAACATTTTTATTTATACTTTTATAGGCTATATAGACTATGCACAAATTCAATTACTGGTTTTGTGGCTCAGTCCTTTAAAAAGAACCAGGAATCACTGTACTATATTGATTTTTGATTTTTAGTAGGCCTAGTTATTATAGTCTTTAATAAATAAAAAAAATATTAATCACAGAAATAACTGAATCTAAATTCATCTCGTACACAGATTAGAACATGCACACAATGAGGATGTGGATACAGAAATTGGATTTTTAATATCTGATGTCATGGGCACTCATTTACTATAGGAACCTTTAAAATTGTAAGAAAATCAATATAGGCTCAAATATTTTATTAAGATATAAACAAGGAAACACTGCTTGCCATGAAAACATTTGATTAACCTACAAGTCTGTGACGCATTGAGCAACGTAACATCTCTTTAAACAACAACAAAAACGGTTGTGCTTTAAAACGGAAAATCAGCCGCTTATGTTCGTGTTTGTCTATCTCTAAAATGCATCTAAATTATCATAATTTGCGTATAAAATCCCAATTTAGTGCTGATCCGCGGCCTGCCGATCCTCAAGGAAATATGAATGAAGCGCTATTCAGCCTGAAGAACCCGGAGGTGCTGTCATCAAGAGTTTATTTGTAAATGATGACTTCATCTGACTAAAATTACCATGGTTACTAAACAGATAATAATTAAGATAGGCCTATGATTCTAGAGTTAGCACATAATAATTCTGTAATATGGCCAAATCAATTACAAAATCGTACACAAAGGAATGCATGCTCGGGTCTACACCAATAAGATTTGCCATGTTATAAACCAATAGAATTGGGAGTGGGCAGAGCGACACGTGTCGCCCCGCCCAATCGTCCAGGGTGCACTCTGGGGCTACTCAAAAAAAACCGCTACAGGTGACGTGACACAGATTACTCGCAGATACGACGACGACTACGACCCCCCCCCCTCCCCTCAAATTTTTTTTTTACAGATCTACATGATTCACGTGAATGAACTATTTGAAGGTGAAAACGGCGAATTTCGCCGAAAGGTGCAAGTTTGCACCCCTGCATGCATGTTCAGGGAACAGATGGATCTCACCTTGACTGAATGAGCAAGAGAGATTTGAGGGCAGTGCTCAGCCAGGCATCTGTAACGGTCTCGATCTCAGAGCGCAGCCTGAGCAGTAGGTCTCTCTTCATTGGGCTCAACAGACCTGCAAGATCATCAGATGATGTTGGCATTAAAATACATTATATATTAGGCTTGTTGATAAGCAGTAATTTAAATATACTGCTGGACCTGGTCTGTATAGCCAAAGTCCCTTTCAAGGAAAGGCCGTTCACTCGGCTGCCATATTTGCAACGCTTCCGGGCATCTCAAACAAGACCAAGTCCTATCTAAATGAATGGGGGAATCCTGAAATCTCAAAAACTGCTCGCTGAACTCGCGATTAAATTAAATATTTCAAAACAGCAACAAAATCTGAAACGAACTGCCCCATGAATATTGTTTCTTATGCTCAAAAAGCGTTTAAAAAAATTATTTTTCAGGCTAGACCAGCAAATGCGCATGCGTAGCTCCAACGTGCTTATGACTGCGCATGGGCTGCTCTAGCTTCAGGTTTCTATGGGAACCGGAGCTTCTAACGGCCGCTGCAGTAACGCAATGACTTTACCAATCAACGATTGGCTCTTTCATTTAGAAGGCGGGATTACCCTGCCATATTTTGCATAGCAGTTTCTCCCATTCATAAGTATAGGACTGAACCGTCTTTGTATTTCTATTGTCTTTGGTATAGCTAACATATAGCTAGTATAGCTAGTCTGTATAGTTAATTAATGTAACAATACTAACAGCAACAGTTGTGGGTACATGATATGAATGCTTTTTTTTGTTCTGTTTTTTAAACTTCCTTAGTATTCATTGATTATTATCAGCATCTCTTCATGCCATCTGGAGCAGCACTTAAAACCTTCTATTGTGGACAACAGAACAAGCCAGTTTCATCCTTTATGCTAAATCATTGAGTTTATAATAGTTTATTCATTTTTAATACTTTAGACACCTAGCACAAATCCACATTTGTGCATCAGTGTCTGTATTGTGTTTAAGATGCAAAACGTCACTGTAGGAAACTTGTCCAAAACAGGCCAATCAATATTTGTCAGTCATATTCCACATGCAGGATCACAGAATGAAACAGTGACGACAAAAAAAAAACTCAATAACTTAAGTGAATGAAAGGTATTATTTAGCAATTAGCAATATGCTAAATTCAAGATTCAGTGACAAGCATTTGTTTGAAATATAAATATTTTGTAACATTATAAATGTCTTTACTGTCACTTTTAATCAATTTTTATGCATCTTTGCTGAATTACAGTATTCATTTCTTTAAGAAAAAATTGCTGACAAACTTTTTAACATTAGTGTGCATCAGCAACAGTAATCAGTGCATGTCAAGTCATTTCATGGCATCAACAAAAGTGAGGAAATAATGAACTGAGAATACACAGCTAAAGGCCTGTAGACACCAAGAACAAAAATGATAATGATAAATACAATGCTAACTATATTAGCATCCACAGATTCCACACAAACGCATATTAATGTTTTGTTTATTATAAGCATGCATTATAGGTATGCCATCTGTCGCTTTAAATGATCAAGCTCTTTAAGGCATGATGGATTCTTACTGGCTGTCAATGTTCTTATTCATAAGCTGGAAAAAATCGTTGTAAAAGTGATTCAAACAATATAATTCTTCTGTGCCATTTATGTTATAATTGTGGTGTGGGCTCTTTTAAATTTAGAACAATTTCTAAAACTATATCTTTATAATTATTGTCCTTGGTGTGACTTCATTCTCACTGTACCACTGCTACTGAAGTATGTGCACCAATGCTTCTGATACAGAAGTCATGTATGTGCGTGTTGGGTTGTGTACAAGCTATAATTTGCTGGAACAATAAACCACCTCTTCCACATAACTACTGTCAGTTCAATCAGAGAGCACACATGAGGCTGTCATGAACTTCATTCCAGTATTCTTGATTAGATATCAACCAAATGAGGAAAAAGTATGCTAGAAGGCAAGACAGGGAACTACTACTCGACTAAGTAATAATGGTACAGTAACAGCGCCACCCTGTGGGAAAATGCAGCACGTTATGAGATATGAGACACACTCTCACCTCCCACATTCCCTTTGAATCCGTTGTAGATCTCTTTGAGTCGGCGATATCTGAAGGCCAGCTTAGCATCCACTCCACTCCTCCCTGTACCGTGGTGGTGGACCCTGGACCACTGCCTGCACTGGGCCCGCTGAAGCCATCGCTGGAGAAGCTGTAGTTGCTAAACCAGAATAATCAATAGTAGATGTGTTATTACAGACTAAACAAAATAATAGTTACTTAGAGCTTTTACACATAACCTTTGTTGTTAATGTAACAGCAATATGTATGTTTTGAGATGTTGAGAGTTATTGAAAAGCAGTTTTCTAGTGTTAGTTGTAACATTACTGGAAAACTTGTCATAGTTTGACTTGGTTTCATCACCTCAAGTCCTGCCCATTGTCATCTGAGGCAACATCATCAACATGGACCTGATCACATTCCTGTGTTGACAGGAGGGGTGAATGTTATTTACATGAACATAAAGCAAACTGAACCTTGTGTTACACTCTGCTTACCTCCAGATCGTTGAAGAAGAGATGAGTGTCTGCAAGCTCAAAGATCAACTCCTCCATCTGAAGACCCAGATTGAGAACTGTCGCTGGATCCTGAATAAATAAAAGCATTCCAGGAAACAGCAAGAATGTGATAATGAAAAAAAAAAAAAAAAAAAAAAAAAAAAACAGGCATTAGTTCTGCCAGTGTGTAAAAGCAATCTGCTGTACCTTGCCAAACTTCTGTGCAAATGAGCCGGTAAGAAGAGAGTGGAAAATGATGATGGTTTCATCCAGATCCCACAAGAAGATGCGCTGAGAAAAGAAAGAGTTCCTTATGTTTGTAACAACTGACCCAATGCATTATGCTCTTCTAAGGATTCATTACTCTACTCTCCATTATAATATTCAGCAAAAATATATTAAAAATTGTAAAGCTGACTCTCTGTTTAGTTTAGCAAGCTCAATTTAATGTATTTTTTTCTTTGTGTCTGCATTTGCATACTAAAACTATCCAGGTTGCTTCCTTACCTCAAAGTCATTGTCTGTGGACTGGGAATCATCAGATTTCTTAGCTTTGCCTTTAGCTTTGCCAGGAGAGTTTTTGCGGTTGGTCTCGTCTTGGTCCCGTGCTCCTGTGGGGAGGGCCATCCCAGCAGGCAGAGCCACACCTGTTGGGATCGTCACACCTGGGGATGCATCTGATAGAATGAGTAAAAACATGAACTGCAGTGAGAGCCAGAGGAATGAGGGGCATCCACAATAACAACATAATCTAGTCCAGGACAGGGCAACGAGCCGTTCGTTGTAGTTCTTGAAAAGGGATTTTTTTAAAAACTAAATTTCTCCCTTTGGAGTGGACTTTGAGATTTGTAACTTTGTAGATCTTTTTATGCCCAAACATACACACTACACACTGACTAAAATTCAAAAAGTGAAAAAGCATAATATGACCCCTTTAATTATATGAATTATATCGGAGTTACATAATAAATTAATTCAAATGCATTTTAATATAAAAATATTTACTATTTTAGTGTAATGTATCATCATCATCATCATCATTTCTTTATTTAACCAGGTTAAAAACTCGTTGAGATTAAAATCTCTTTTGCAAGAGTGACCTGGCCAAGAAAGCAGCAACAAATAACATGGCATATACAAAATTTACATCATAACACAAAACACAAAATCAAAGATCACAACAACAATTCTCCAAAGGGTAAAACACACAACTTGTTAAAAGTAGCTTAAATTCATGTAAAATTACATGAATTTTACATGAATTTAAGTATAATGTATGATAGCAGTATAATATATACACTGTCATTCTAAAGTTTGGGGTCAGTAAGATTTTAAATTGTTTTTGAAAAAAAGTATCTTATGCTCGCCAAGGCTGCATATATTTATTCAAAATATAATTGAAGATGAAAGAAATATTATTACAACTTAAAACAACTTTAATATATTTATTCCTGTGATGCAGAGCTGAATTTTCAGCAGCCATTACTCCAGTCTTCAGAAATCATTCTAATATGCTTTTTGCTGCTCAAGAAACATTTATTATTACAGATATTGAAACAGTTGTGCTGCTTCATATTTTTGTGGAAACATTTTTGTCAGGATTCTTTGATGAATAGAAAGTTAAAAACTGCATTCATTTGAAATAGAAATTGTAACATTTTTAATTGTGAAAATTTCAAAGAAATAACAATGAAACAAAATACTGACCACAAACTTTTGAATGGTAGTGTGTGGCTTTATGCGCAATTTCATTTATTTTATTCTAATTTTAGCTGTGAAAATTTTTTTTTAAGCCATTTACAAGTAGGTGGAAAAATGCTAGTACTAATATTTACAAAGTTCTAAATAAGTGAGAAGGTTTATTGTGAAGTTACAGAGGGATAATTCTAACACACCTGTTATGTTGGGCAGGTTTGCTGAGGCACTGCCTTCAGTTTTAATGGCTGGATATTCAGGTGCCACTACACCTGCTCCATCTCTATCACTGCTGGGCAGCCCAGCCGACAGGTAACTGGGAGGAGGAACGTAGTACTGCGAGAACTGACTCTGACCAAGAGAGTTGTAACTTGAAAACTCCTGGAGTAAAACAAATTAAGATTAAGAAGTTTAAATTGTTTGCTCATCAAAGCAATCTGACTGTTTCAAGCTGTCCTTTCTATTTGCCATACAACCTACTTTTCTGAACAAGTCTTTTACAATTTACTGGTTGAGATATATAAGAACTGGTTGAAATTTAAGAATCTTTTCTTTCTCATGTTTCTAAATCACCTTTCCAAAAGAAAATAGTATATTGCAACATATACTGCACTTCAAAGGACCCCTGTGTCAAGCTCCTGAAGTTTGCGGACGACACTACTGTCATCGGCCTCATCAAGGACGGTGACGAGTCTGCTTACAGACAGGAGGTTGAGCAGCAGGCTGTCTGGTGCAGTCACAACAACCTGGAGCTAAACACTCTCAAAACTGTGGAGATGATAGTGGACTTCAGAAGGAACCCCCCTGCTCTCCCCCCACTCACCATCATGAACAGCACTGTGACTGCAGTGGAGTCATTCAGGTTCCTGGGAACCACCATCTCTCAGGACCTGAAGTGGGACAATCACATTGACTATTGCGAAAAAGGCCCAGCAGAGGCTGTATTTCCTCCGCCAGCTAAGGAAGTTCAACCTGCCTCAGGAGCTGCTGAAACAGTTCTACTCTGCCATCATCGAGTCTGTCCTATGTTCTTCTATAACTGTTTGGTTTGGTTCAGCTACCAAAACAGACATCAGAAGACTACAACGGACAGTCAGGACTGCTGAGAGGATTATCGGTGCCCCTCTGCCCAGCCTCCAAGAACTTTACACCTCCAGAGTGAGGAAAAGGGCTAAGAAAGTCACTCTGGACCCCTCACACCCAGCTCACTCTCTCTTTGAACCGTTGCCCTCTGGCCGGCGCTACAGATCACTGAGCACCAAAACAGCCAGACACAAGAACAGATTTTTTCCCCAGGCCGTATCCCACCTGAACAACACATAACACACCCCGGTACTGTACATCTGTAAATAACTCATCAAACCTTCATCTGTACATAGGACACATGCACATTCACAGTTCTGTCTATGGACATTTTTCTTTTCTGTATACTTTTATTTTTTAGTACTATTGTTATTCTTAATTATTGTCTATTCTCTTCATTAGTAGTGTTCTTTATTACCTTAATTATATGTTGTCTGCACTATGTTTGTACTTTCTGTACTGGAAGCTCCCAAAACCAAGACAAATTCCTTGTGTGTGCAAACACACTTGGCAATAAATCTCTTTCTGATTCTGATTCTGATATCACTATCAAGAACATGACGATTTTGTATTTTTGCTCATATCAGAGTTCAAAGTCTGTAGATAATGTAAAAGCAACTTCTGTTCATCTAATTCAAAAGCAGAGAACAGCATCCTCATATTAGTAATGTCGTCCTTTCAAATACTGACTTCCTTCTTTTGACTGCAGGTGGACTCACCTGATGTGCGCCAGTAGTTGTGGTCACAGCAGTTGCTGGAGGGATGTTAGTGTACACGCTGGATGTAGTGAAACAGGAACCTGATTGGGGATGAAGAACAATTATACAGAATGTCGAACAACCAAAAAGTACGGCCATGGTAAGTATTACTGAATGAAATGCTGTATGAGCGTTAATGGAAGTGGTTTTGGCTGATAGAACTGGGCAGGTCTTTCTCCTCAGCGGTCCCATATTGCTAAGGCTGTGAGGTGCAGAGAACGTGTGGAGACACACAGAGAGAGAGAGCAGTAGCAGGCTTGCCTTGGCTGGGGTAGGAGTAGTGGATCTGGTTGGGTTGAGTTGAGGTATAGGCAGAGCTAAAGCTGAGAAACCCCGTCTGGCCAACAGAGGGCGCCTCGGGCAGCCGCGACTCTGTCTTTAAGCCTGGCCACATGGCGCCTGAGGCCGTGCATGGATAGATGGAGCGGGAGAGGGCAAAGGGTGGAGGAGAGAGGGGATGCAGAGATGAAAGAGGTGATTAGAGGGAGGTTGAGAACAGGATGTAACATTGAGACACAAACTGATCTGACTGCCAGCGTACAAAGTGAATGCAGGGTGAGAGTTAAGTGTAATGAGTTTGGGTGAAGTGTTCAGATGAACTAAAGCTCAGACGGCAACTGGGTGAAGCACAGACCAAATGGTGGCAGTCCGTACGTCTGGCCGGACTGAGGAAAGCCGCTGTATACGGTCGACTGGCCCAGGGAAGGGAAAGCCACTTGACTGGCATATGCAGTGACAGCGGTGCTGAAGAATAATGGAGGAGAGTTACTAACTGAACATTCAATAACATAGCTGAACTTAGGGAGACTGCTATAGACTTTAGTCTGGGTAGATGCCATATTTACTTTGACTTGAATAAATGAAGGCGTAGTCCATTTAATGTGAATGATCTTTGAAATTTAGATATTTATGTTTGATATTTAGTATGATCTTAAATTTACCATGAAATCAAAACTGCTATTCTTGAATATGTGTTTCAGGTCTTATGAATTTATCCGAGTATGTTATTTGAAAGGAAAAAATGTTTAGCTTCATAGTCTAATTGCCCTAACTCAGCTAATTTTCATACGTTTAAATTTTCACACAGAAAATTAGCTTTCAATATTTTATATATATATATATATATATATATATATATATATATATATAACATTTCTAGTTTTAATATATATATATATATATATATATATATATACACAGGTGCTGGTCATATAATTAGAATATCATCAAAAAGTTGATTTATTTCACTAATTCCATTCAAAAAGTGAAACTTGTATAATGTATACATTCATTCCACACAGACTGATATATTTCAAGTGTTTATTTCTTTTAATTTTGATGATTATAAGTGACAACTAATGAAAACCCCAAATTCAGTATCTCAGAAAATTAGAATATTGTGAAAAGGTTCAATATTGAAGACACCTGGTGCCACACTCTAATCAGCTAATTAACTCAAAACACCTGCAAAGGCCTTTAAATGGTCTCTCAGTCTAGTTCTGTAGGCTACACAATCATGGGGAAGACTGCTGACTTGACAGTTGTCCAAAAGACGACCATTGACACCTTGCACAAGGAGGGCAAGACATAAAAGGTCATTGCAAAAGATGCTGGCTGTTCACAGAGCTCTGTGTCCAAGCACATTAATAGAGAGGTGAAGGGAAGGAAAAGATGTGGTAGAAAAAAGTGTACAAGCAATAGGGATAACCGCACCCTGGAGAGGATTGTGAAACAAAACCCATTCAAAAATGTGGGGGAGATTCACAAAGAGTGGACTGCAGCTGGAGTCAGTGCTTCAAGAACCACTACGCACAGACGTATGCAAGACATGGGTTTCAGGGTCCATGTCAAGCCACTCTTGAACAACAGACAGCGTCAGAAGCATCTCGCCTGGGCTAAAGAGAAAAAGGACTGGACTGCTGCTGAGTGGTCCAAAGTAATGTTCTCTGATGAAAGTAAATTTTGCATTTCCTTTGGAAATCAGGGTCCCAGAGTCTGGAGGAAGAGTGGAGAGGCACAGAATCCACGTTGCTTGAGGTCCAGTGTAAAGTTTCCACAGTCAGTGATGGTTTGGGGTGCCATGTCATCTGCTGGTGTTGGTTCACTGTGTTTTCTGAGGTCCAAGGTCAACACAGCCATATACCAGGAAGTTTTAGAGCACTTCATGCTTCCTGCTGCTGACCAACTTTATGGAGATGCAGATTTCATTTTCCAACAGGACTTGGCACCTGCACACAGTGCCAAAGCTACCAGTACCTGGTTTAAGGACCATGGTATCCCTGTTCTTAATTGGCCAGCAAACTCGCCTGACCTTAACCCCATAGAAAATCTATGGGGTATTGTGAAGAGGAAGATGCGATATGCCAGACCCAACAATGCAGAAGAGCTGAAGGCCACTATCAGAGCAACCTGGGCTCTCATAACACCTGAGCAGTGCCACAGACTGATCGACTCCATGCCACGCCGCATTGCTGCAGTAATTCAGGCAAAAGGAGCCCCAACTAAGTATTGAGTGCTGTACATGCTCATACTTTTCATGTTCATACTTTTCAGTTGGCCAAGATTTCTAAAAATCCTTTCTTTGTATTGGTCTTAAGTAATATTCTAATTTTCTGAGATACTGAATTTGGGGTTTTCATTAGTTGTCAGTTATAATCATCAAAATTAAAAGAAATAAACACTTGAAATATATCAGTCTGTGTGGAATGAATGTATACATTATACAAGTTTCATTTTTTGAATGGAATTAGTGAAATAAATCAACTTTTTGATGATATTCTAATTACATGACCAGCACCTGTATGTATGTATGTATGTATGTGTATATATATGTATGTGTATATATATGTATGTGTTATATATATATATATATACACATATATACATATATACATATATATATATATATATATATATATATATATATGTGCTGTCAATCGATAAAAATAAAAAAACTAATGAAATTAATCGCAATCAATCCCACCTAACATTAAAGTTTTTAAATATACATTTATATTGCAATCATTTTACATTTAGTCTTCAAATTAATGTACAAACAACATAAAGACAGCATATTATTAATATTCGTTTAATGGCATCTTTTTTATAACTGAAGGCCAGTATCACTAGGCGCGTTTCCATTACAGATTTGCGCAAAACTTTGGCGATATTTTATAAATGTCGATAAAAAAGTATTTCGAAATGACGGCGTTTTCATTAACCAATGTTATGTGACAAAAACGCGATAAGTCTCTTATTGCCTCTCGCGATAAGTCATGGCAACGGATTTTGGTGAGATTTGACGGATTTTGGATATATTTATTCAAAGAAGGCGTAAGCGTGTATCTTTACAGAAGCAGCACGGAGAGCCACTTCAGAAACATCCGTGGCGTGGCTGGAATAAACACATGCATTGACTAGTGGCCGCAGTCAGCTTCAGTGGCCGTATCAGAGCCACACTGCACCGCAGACGTGTGTCTAAGCATTAATGGCAAGGAAAGCCCCTTATATTCGAGAGCGGGCACGTATGAAGTGTTTCTTGGAGGTTATAGTACATTAAAGAATGATTATCTGACTTTTTACATACACCATGTGACCTGTAAATGCGAAAAAAAACATTTCCATTGCAGTTTTGCAAAATATTATTTTTCAAATTGCCTGAAAAACCACCTCATGTGAGCGTAAAAACTTTTTTGCGATATATGGGAGTTTTTGCGAAATTGACGCATTTCCATTAGGCGTATTTTCAATTCACAATTTTAATTTGCGCAATTTGAAGGGTAATGGAAACGCGACTAGTGAGACCAATAATAAGCTACTGATGTCTCTATAAAATAGTTTTCCCCTTAATATTTAACCATTGACTATAGCCATTCAACATTACAGTATAATTGAGAGCTATCAATTTTAACATTAGACTTTAAAAGATAACTTATAATTTAAGTGAACTTAAAACAATCTTATATATATATATACATATATATATATATATATAATACAATTATAAATTATTATATACAATAAAATTAGACATAATAAAGTTCAAATCCAAACCACATTATGTACTGAAACAACATTTATTAATGTATTATGCAAATACACATTAAGAACAGGAATGTGTATTAAGCAAGCAAACAGGGTCATTGATCCCATATTGGCTTGCATTGGTCCTTTACATCGACCCATGATCGACTGTATTTTAAAAAGATACTAACCCGTTTTAAAACAACTTTTAGTACTTACTTGCTTCCTTGGTAGATCTGTGAGGTATATTCAGTGGCTGTGGTTGTGGTGAGGTCTTTGCACGTCACTGCTGTTACGAAAGTAGGATGTTTTGTTACAAATGTATTATGCTTTAAATATATCTCCGAGCATGACAGCAATGAGCCTTACCATTGTGATCATATGCATTTTCTGAGACACAGCCCTGGGATCTTGATATCGTCTCTTGATTTGACCGGTCTGGACCTCCAGGCACTGCCGGAGACATTGAGGGGTTACATTATGTTTACACATCTCAAAAACATGTAGGGACACTACAGTCCTTTGAAAAAATATCCAACATCTTTTTAAAATAACATAAAAAGTGTTTCAATCAGAGGAACTATCAATTCAACAAGAGACGTATAACTGCAAAGTATATTTAAATTGTGTAATACAAGTTAAGTAAAACAGTAAAAATTAATTGAGTATGTTTTCTACATTGCATTTATTTAAAATATATTATAATATTATATTTCAGACAACATTTGAAAGCTACTTACTCGTGTGCAAGTGAGCGATAGATGACGGTGGATATGAATCTGACCGAGCTGTCGATTTGTTCCGGTTAGGGGAGTCACTGCTGTCATTAGCAGCCACACTTCTGCAAAATAACAACTTTTATAACCCTGTCCTGTGTTTCACTTAAAGTATAACAACATATCAACAATCATCAGTGATCACAATGGCCAACACATCTGAAATATGAAACCAATATGATTCTGATTCACTATTTCTTGATTCAATTCAGATCTCAATTCAATATTGATTCTGGTACATGCTATTTTTTTCTCAATAGTTAATAGAGGATTGTAAATTTAAATTGCTAATAAGGCAGATTTTATAAAAACTAATTTATATAAACAGTAACAACTGGATGGGAGGCACATTAACAAAAATTGTTTATTTTACTTTTATTAAATAATAATAAAAAAAAATAATAATGACAAAAAACTACAAGACTGATCTTGGGATTTAAGAATTGATATTGGTTTGTTAAAATGAAGATTGATTAAAATCTGGAAATTAATATTTTCAACCCAGCCCTTAAGATAAGCCTTTAAGATGATGAAAATTGTCATCTTTAAAATGTATTTAATCTTGTGCATGAGTGGCTGAAAGATGCAGTGATTGCAGCCCTTCTGATGCCTTTTTTAAAATGTCTTGACATTCTGCTAAAAGATAATGAAGTGTGACTGAAGATTGGCAATTGTCCAAAAGGAAATCATACTTCACTCTGACAAGACACTCTTTGTTCTTTCTTTTTCCCCTCATTTTTTCACCTTGCTCAAGGGCACAACGGTAATAAAGCTAGATTACAATCTTATATCCAGGTCCTTGATCTGTGCTACTTATAATGGCATCTTCACCCTTTATCCAACCTGCTCAATCCTGAACTAGTAAACTATAGCCTATATGCAAGATATATATGATAATATAAAATGCACCTTGATGGACCTACCGTGAATCACCCTCCTGACTCACTTCTGGATCATGCCGAGCTTTCTTTGTCTATTCAATCAAAACAACAGAAAAAAAAAAAGAGTTATGTCTCTCACGGTGTTGAATGATTAACAGTAGCTGATACCATTTAACATAATGATGCATAACATTTCAAGCAGTGACAGCAGCATCATTTCGAGTGACGTTATAAAAGTAATCAAAATGATTAAAAAGTCATTTAAATTATGAAAAAAAAATAGTGTCCAGTGACAGAACCGAAAACATACACTTTTCCTTTTTTTAACAGAATATCTCAGTGTCAAAAAAGAAGTTCATTCTTTTTGTCAGCTCCACATGAACATTTCTTCTTTCCTGACTGGTCAGTAAGCGCACTGTACTCACAGGTATCTCGGGCACCTCTTGCGACTCGTCCATGGCTGTGGGAGAGGGCGTCTTCACCGTCTGCCCTGGTAAATCTGCGCCGTCAGTCTCTGCTGCTTCTGCTTTGGCCAAGGCCCTGCGTGAAAGACACAAGTCAACACGGTGAGATATCTTTATATATGCTCCTCCAGCCCCTGCCTCTCCACCTCTCTGGGGCTGATCCTTGTCAGGTGTGTGCATGTACGTTCGAGGAGCTGAGCATTATGGGAAAGTCAAGGGAAAACTGGTTCTTAAGGGTCCTAATCCCACAGTCACACTGGTAGCAGGTGAGCTCAGCCCGGCAGGTGAGGCACGTGAGGCTCCTCCACAAAAGCACCAGATGTTTCCCCCGAACCCTCCCACTTTCCAGCACACATGCCTGGATTATATGGCCGCGTCTCCTTACATGTATACTAACCTACATTTGGTGAAAACAAGGAAGCTTGTATTCTTTCCTGATTATATCAAAGGCATTAGGTGTTTCTGCGCAAGCTGTCACATTCAAAGGGTGGACGAGGATAAGATCTAACCTAATTTTATTCACCCCGTGCCTTCTTTAAACTGCATTTATATAATTGGAATATGAAGCAGGAAAGAGAGAAAGCGGGTCAGATGCTCACTTACACTTGAGCCAATTTTGCAGATGCTTCATTCACGTAAACGTGAGACTACAATGTTTAGTAAATCACGTGTAACACGATGCTTATGCAACGTCCAGCTTGATGTCTCAGGAACGTGATCAGGGTATGAAAAACAAATTTAATGTGGATGGAAAATGTGATAAAAAGTGACAAGTAACCAAAGATTAAAACATCTAATTTCGGTCAACCTACATAGACATAAAAGGATAGTTCACTCAAATATGTAAATTCTGTCAATTCTGTTCCTTTTTGTTTTTCACGTACAGACAACAACGCTGTCAAAAAGATCCCTGTTCACACGGATCCAAAAAAATTACTTAAAACGCTGTATTATTCATGCCAGGCCAGTAGTTGGCAATGTCACTGTGAAAAAAAACTATGCAAACATGTAATACATTTGCGTGACATCACCGTTTTCACAAATTCGCATTTTTGCACTTTATTCAGGGACGATAGTGGTATCATTTTCAAAAACCCATTTTCAAAAGTTTAATTTTCAGGCCCCAAAAACGCTGCTGTTGTGTAAACGCTTCTTTCTTTTTTATCTGTACTTTATTCTTTTGTACTTCTTGCATTAATCAGTTTGAATTTGATTGACAAAAAATACTATTTGTTCAAAATGTTTAATAGTCTTTGTCTTAAAATTACCATTGTATACTATGAATATTTTAAGTTATTTCAGATCAAACAGATAAATACACTGAATTTCAAAATTTCAAATCAATAGCTACACTCCAATGAACCCACGCTAACTGTGTTTGAACTCTGATTAACTAGGTTAGAGCCCAGATGAACTTGGTTTAAGCTAGATTGCAAACATACTCCCCCCATGGTCCCTTCAAGTTGTACAGCTGGTACAGGTTTAGGTTTGATCTTGTCTGAGGTCAGAATAACTAATATTTTGAAAACAAATCTACAAATGTGTGAACGATATGCTATAAAGCTCCAAAAGAGAAAGAAAGAAAGAAAGAAAGAAAGAAAGAGATAGATTCATTTGAAGTGTAAATAATAAGATGCATTAACATAAGCCAAAGATCTGATGACTGAAAAGTTCTAGGGAACCCAAAATGTTTTTCTATGGTGTGTATTAAAAAAAAAAAAACAGAAAAAAAAAATACCCACACATTTGGAACCTTTATTTTAAAGAGTGAAACTCCTGCAAGCAAGGTCAATGCTCATTATGTTTATTGTAAACCTCTTCACTGTTTTTTTTTTAGGTTTTTTTTGGATCAATTTAATGCATCCTTGCTAAACAAAAGTATTAATTTCTTTAAGAAATAATTAAATAAAATCTTACTGACCTCAAACTTAAGAACGTGTATACTATTTTTAAAATCTTCTGTATACACATCTTCCATTTTCAGTATTTACAAATTATGACAACTTTTTTTATGTTCATGTATACATACATAAAAGATTGATAAACATCTATGTCAGATATAAATATATAGAACAGGCCAACTCAGCTCAACTGGGAGTTGGTGGATGTGTTTGCATGAAGGTGTACAGTCAGTCCAGAATTAGCCTATCAAACAAAACTCAATAGCAGGAGGCTCTCAATGGCAGAGGCTGAAGTAAAGTAAATTTACATTTATGTATTTAGCAGACGCTTTTATCCAAAGCGACTTACAGTGCATTCAGGCTATACATTTTTTATCAGTATGTGTGTTCCCTGGGAATTGAACTCAAGACCTTTTGCGCCGCTAACGCAATGCTCTACGTTACCACTGAGCCACAGGAACATTAACTTACTTATTAAATTTAACATATACTGAACCGCAGTGACGGGTGACCAATGAAATTGAGGAGCCCACATTGCTTTCAGATTCTACTTCTCTAGTATTTCGCTACAAAAACAACGTCTTGCTCCTATGACACCGAAAAGCACAGCCTAGGTAGGAGGCTTGATAGGGTTTGAGACACAGCCAGTGTTTCTCTTCAAAACTGTGGCTAGTTCACCGAAGATGTCCAAGATACCACACACATTAATTGTGTTCATCTTTGGAAACATGCATTTCACTGCTGACGTACATACTATAAGTAGACACAACTTAAGCCGTTTTCCAGTGGGAGCTTTGTTAATGTACGTTACTCGTTTAGCACAGTTTGACCAGTTAGCCAACGTGTGTTATTTAGCTCGCGGCTCACTGACCTTACCATTAAACACTAAACCGTTCATCAAAGCGCTCAAATGCACAGTGTTCGACACACAAAAGGGAAATAAACTCTTACCATGTCACCCAGTGCTACTTCCGAGGAAACTTTATGTTTCCTTGAACTGAAATTCCCTCGGTGAGGTGCTGTGTGTTGTTAGGGACAACTATTTGGCAGGAAGTCGCTACAATTCGCAACGCGCATGTGCAGAAACGACAGACGTTCCTTCAATCACAAAACGTTAACCCCTTGCAAAATAAAAATATTAACATATTTTTTTTTTAAACCCGCACCAAATACAAATGTAAAAACTCCAGGATGTGTCCTAATCAAATCAAAAGAGAATAGACAAATAACACATTCATAAAAAAAAAATATAGACATTTTAGTGCTCTATTCGTCTGAGAAAATCTGCAGTTTCCTAATGTCGGACAGTAAAACAAAATCTATAAAGTTAGTAATTCTCTTGGTTATGGATGGACAAAATATGGATAACTGAACATCATCAGACAAATAATACAATATGATCGTTTTGATGCATTTATTATAAAGATATTAAACAACTATTATCATATAGGCCTATGTTGTGTTAGATTTATGACTGTTATCTTGTTCATTTTACTTAACAACAGGCAATAGTCTAGGCCTATTTGAAGGCAAAATATAAAATCTTGCAACTTGCAAAAAAAATCAACCCACAGTTTGAACAATCTTCAGGCTAGATTCAACCTTGAGTCAGAATTCATGAACGTGCAGTAAACTGCTTTTAAAAACATTCACAACCATTTTGCCTAATGTTTTCTATTTTACTAAACAACAAACACATACAATCATAACAATCTTTTTGAAAACCAGTCTGCACAAACCTTAGAACTACCTTAATAAAAACAACCTGCAGAGGTTAACTCATTACATCTCTAGAAACAAGCAGTTATTGCATGTCAAGACACCATTATCATCATCTATAACCCCATCTGCAGTAACAGCATTCTAATTTTGCATAGCAACACTAAAACCCTGTAAATAACACTTTTTCCCCACAAACCTGGCCCCACCACACATTTTTGACTGACTGAAATACTGTCCCACATTAGGCTAATCATACTGTCCCACTTTTCGAAACCATATATCCTAAAGTGGGACATTAGGAAATTTGATTAAAATATCAAATATATAGTTTATACATACAAAGTTACACTATTTTTTGATGGACAAACATTTCATAAGCACATTAGGCCAAAAAGTATCAGGATCGTTCTGTTTAAAATTAATTTATACTCCTTAAGTATACACAAGTTTGTCAAAACTCTATGTCACTGACCTTTGGGTGGTCTTTATACAATGTGCTTTATGTTTGATGACTGCTCCACTCTCATATATGACTGGACATTTGAGAGGTTATGTGATTTTGATCACATAACACCATAGCTTTGCTAAACCTTAGTTTCACTGGCATTTATGTTTTTATGGGGGAGCTACAAACACTAGACCTTAGGTGTCCCACATTAGGCATTGTCCCACTTTAGGGCAATTTACCCTATGATATAAACTGACTTTAGTAACCCCCCACTTACCTACCGTTTGTGGTCAGTAAGATTTTGTTTCCTTAAAAAAACAAAGTTTCATTCAGAAAGAGCGATTAAATTCATTAAATATGATGCTGCATTTCGCACTAGCTGTGAACATGAATGCAATTTGTTTGCCCCAATTATAGCTATTACAATAATCCAGTCTATACAGCATGAATAAGAATTTCTATATCTCAAAAAAATGAAAACAACATAAATAATCATAATAATAGTATTTTAGTAATAGCCCTTAGTTTCCTCCTGAATATTTAATTGTTGAGCCAAATACCACCACTTCACGACCTTTTTTTTTTTTTTTTTTTTTAGATTTTGAATCATTAAACTGAAGAATATTAAGAGCCAGCCATCTCTTAATGTCATCCAAACAACCTAGCAGAGACCATAGTTTGGAGTTATTTTTACACTTTAAGATTGATACAGCTGTAATCCGCACAGCAATAAAATGTAAATTAATCCCATCGGAAGCATATATAAAGAAAACAAAACAGGGCCAAAAATAGAACCCTGAGGGACCCCAAAGGAGATGGGGGCAGAGAAGATAAATCTCCTTTAAATAAGAAGAGAATTACTTTAATGCAAGCTTCTGAATTCCCACTGACTTAAGCAGGCAAGAAGAATCTCATGGTCCGCCATGTCAAAAGCCACACTGAGATCAAGCAGCTCTAATATAGCACAGTTCCCTTAATCTACCAACATCAACAAATCATTAGCCACTTTAAAATGATCAGTTTCTGTGCTATGTTTTGATCTAAAACCTGATTAAAATTTGTCAATAATCTTATTTGAAAATTTAGAAACCTTCTCCAGTATTTTAGCTAGGAATTTGGCAAATTTTGAGAGCTATAGTTATAAAACCAGGGCTTGCTTAAAATATAACAAAATATAATCCGATCTATTAAACTCCTATTCACTGTTCACAGAGACAACATTCAAAACCTGAATTAAAACACAAGAAGGAATACTAACTAGCCAACAGTAATCATATTAGAATGTTTTCTGAAGGATTATGTGACACTAAAAACTGGCGTAATGATGCAGAAAATTCAGCTTGCATCACAGGAATAAATTACATTTTAATATAAAATTGAAAACAGTTATATGAAGTTGTAATAATATTTCACAATGTTACTGTTTTTGCTGTATTTGTGATTAAATAAATAAAACCTTGGTGAGCATACTTCTTTCAAAAATTAAGAAAAAAAATATAACATAATACTCAAACTTGGGTCTTCATGAGCAGCAACCCACCACCCTCTTCAACATCTCCAACTAGATACATGTTTTATGAATTTACAGTATAAAAGATTCCTCTCATCCATCCATTTTCCAAATTACTTGTTCTGAGTGAAGATGCTGGTGCCTATCCCAGCGGGAAGTGAACAATAAACCAAATCAATGCAGGTGAGAAATAAGTACACTAAGACATACTGATACGTTTACATATTTATTTTGCATTCATATAGATCATTCTCAATATTTCATTATTCTAAGAATGTAATACTCTGATCATTAGAGGTAAAATATGCAACATGTAAATAAATATACAAAGAAAAATATAAAACAATATTTGAATAACTTCCAAAAATGGAAGAAAATAAACTTTATCCATATTGCCATGTTTGCAGTTATCTAAAGAACAACGTATAGCGCATTATTGGTCCAATGATATGAAATATATTACTATTAAAACAGGGATGCGTTTCATGAGGGCATCCAAACCCTTCTCCTTCATTAAGTCGATACCACTCAATCGTCCCATGACAAATTGTTCACATCTCTATCAAGTCACCATTTCTATTGCACAGCATTCCATGTCCCTGTCCAACCCAGAGTGATACAGACAGGAATGATAGACACACATGGAAATGTATCACAATGTATATAAATTAGCTGTACAGGCACAATTTGAACAAAAAAAAGAAAAGACAGTTGCTCCTACATAACTTCTGTACATGATAAAAAGGTTTCAATGCAATCTAATCGACATGCTGTGTTTGCAATGGACAGCAATCGCTTCAGATAACAATGATAAACAGATGTATAAAACATACATCCATCTCACTTAATGTAACAGAATGTGATGTGCGACTACTAAAATTGCCTTCCCAGGAAACACAGTGTCTGGCATTTTGTGTAAAAGTGCTGGCATTGGAGAAAAAAAAAGGAAAGAAAGTACTTGTAAGACAAAATATTGATTTTAGGAGGAACACAGGATGTCTTCTAGTCATTCAGACAAATAATCACAGCTAAAAGCCTTGTTTAACTAATTTTCCTTCTAATATAAACCTAAACTTAGCTTAGGAAGTTTTAAGTAGGACTGAAGAGTTAAGCTAAACCACACTAATATAATGCAGTTATTAAATTAACATTTGTCAATAGGAAGAAGATAATAAATGTATTCAGTAAAATGTATTGATATTTGAGTCGGACAGCCTGTGTATCCTCTTGTACTGGTGGGGGTTGATATAATAACCCCTTTTTTCGGACCATTCGTGAATTTTGTACTTTTCTTGATCCTTTACCTCTGTGCAATGATGCATGAAAAATACAATTAAATAAAACATCATCCAACGACATTTTGATCAAATGTAAAATATCACAAAAGGCGTTTCGCCTAGCAGCTGGTACCATAGTCTCTGACAAGCAATAGATTGTTGTACAAATGTGCCTGTTTTTTTTCTTCCACAGATCATCAGTCAAACTCTCAGGCACTTCTAAGCTCTCTCTCTAGGAGCTCAGGTCCTCTCTGCATCCATTGGCACACATTGCATCTTTTCTGGAAGTTGTTGTTACTGTAGTTTAAGTCCTACAACATCCCACATTCCTCTTGGTAATGCACGAGTGTCCCTTGTGCTGCCAGGTCGTGCATGCAAATAAATCGGAAGAGCTAAATGTCCCACACTGTGGTCCTTCTCGATGCGTCTACTGATGCTGGAATGGACGTTCTGGAAGATCACGGAAGCCATTACTGGAAGGCATGGCCAGCCGGGGGACCGTAAGAAAAGCCTGGGAATGCTTCGGCTGCCTCCCGTACGCTGCTGGTCACGTGCAGGTTATCGGTGTTGCATAGGGAGGTCGACACGGGTAAGTGGGTAAACTCTGGGTCAAAGTGCCGGAGATCAGTGGGACCAGTCTATAGATTCAATAAAGAGAGAATTTATTAAATACCCAATCAGAAATATTAATCTTAATGTTTCCACCTTGTTTTGACAATGATTTATGGTAAATGCTTTCATGTCATTTCTATTGAAACTTGTATGTCATGTATTTAAATTTACACATTTGTAATAATGAAGTTGCAATTTAGTTAATTTAAAATATATTAACTTTAAATGTAGTTAAATAACACAATACATTATAATCAAGCACTTAATCCCCCGGTTTCACAGACAAGGCTTAAGCCTAGTCCTAGACTAAAATGTAAGTCTGAGCTGTTTCAACTGAAAGAAACTTGCACTGACTGATCTTAAAATATATCAGTGCCTTACACCAGTAATACACCAGTAATGCATTTTTCTAAGGCATGTTTATAAAAATTACTTAAATGTCCTAATTGAACTATGGCCTAATCCTGGTTTAGGCTAAACCCTGTCTATGAAACTGGGCCTAAGTGTTTAGTACGTTAGTCAACACATCAAAATATGTGTCCTTCTTTAAAGCACAACAGAAGATTATTAAAACATTTAAAATGTACTTTAAAATGACTTATAATTTAACCTTTGCAGCTAAAGAGTTAACTTACCACTGTAGGAATGAAAGGAGGCATGATCTTTTTGGCCATGAGGTCGTCCCAGTTGATGGGAGAGAAAAAGCTGTGGAACTTCATTTCCAGCTACAAATAAGCAAAAGCTTGTATAAGAATCTGCATTCTCAGGAAAATAAACTTTATGCATGTGGCACTGGTGTGTTGTGTCCACTTACAAAATCATCTTTGGACCCCAGTCTCTTGGTACGGTCCTTGTGCAGCAGACCCTCCAGCAGGTCACGGCCAGAGTTGGACACATTAGGCTTCAGGACTAGAGGCTTGTGAAGGATGTTGTTGTACATCTCGGCTGTGTTGCGACTGTAGAATGGAGGCTAGAAAAACACAGACACAGAGAAATAAATTCACATTGTTTGCAAAATATATCCTTTGCTACAGTTGATCTAGTCATTTTTCAGGCAAAAGACTTGATAGGTCTTCTCACCAGTCCATACAGCATCTCAAACAGCACTGATCCCAGGCACCACCAGTCCACTGTACGATCATATGCCTGTTTCTGAAGCACCTCGGGAGCCAAGTACTGTTGAAAAAGAAAAATAATATATATCAAAACACTGTTTTGTGTTATCTTGTGTTAGCATACTTTTAAAAAGAGTGCTTTTTATAAAAATAAAAGAAAATACTTAAATGTGAACTTAATGTAATGTTTTTAGAATACTTAATTGCATGTTAATTGCAATTTACATGTATATTAAATGCAGTTAGCTAAACTTTAAAGTGCTTTATTGATTCCCTTAAGTAGGACACTTCTTTTTTACAAGGGTTAATCTATTCATGAATGACTGACCTCAGGAGTTCCACAGAACGTTGTGGTTGTGTCGTTGGGTTCCACTCCTTCTTTGCATAGACCAAAATCTGTCAACACAATGTGGCCCTGAGAGTCCAGGAGGATGTTCTCTGGCTTTAAGTCTCTGTGAAAATTGACAGAAAATGATAAGACCCCATTATAATACACAGAATTGAGAACACAGTTCAACTGTGTCTCCACTAGGGGCACTGAAGCCAATCGCATACCTGTAAACTATGTGCAGTGAGTGGAGGTAACCGAGTGCACTAGCGATTTCAGCAGCATAAAACCTCGCCCTGGGCTCCAAAAACACCCGCTCGCGCTGGAGGTGGTAGAACAGCTGCAGGAGAAAAAAAACATACAAAGTCAGTCAGCTATTTTGAGCTGAGGTGCAGCCTCTTTTGAGCTATTTGAGAGTACAGTATGAATGCATTGTTTACCAACCTCGCCTCCATTGACGTAGTCTAGCACAAAATACAGTTTGTCTGTGGTTTGGAAAGAGTAGTGCAGCCCCACCAGGAATGGATGCTTGATATTTTTCATTAATACACTCCTTTCTGCCATGATATGCTTATGCTGAAAAACATTAAGTGTTAATTGTTACTATACAGTAACAAATGTGGCAAAGTGCTTCCACATCTGTGTGAACACTGCATTAGGACTTACCTCTTTCTTTTTCAGAATTATTTTCTTTTGCAGCACCTTCACAGCATAGTATAGTTCATTTTCCTTGTGCCTTGCGAGAAGAACCTGTGAAATATGATGCCGTTAGCATTCTCACTTGAAAATATGTCATAAGCATTGACATCTTGACTGTATGAAAGCTGTTTGTGCCCACCTTTCCAAAGCTCCCCTTCCCAATGATCTTTAAGTAGTCAAAATCTGAAGGTTTGATCCTGTTAAGGAAATTAAACAACATTAGTAATGCAAACAACATGCAGCCTGGCTGACTTCAATCCAATTAACCAAACAAACAAAGAGTAACTACGTACTGAGTCTCCTCAGCCAAAGAGCTTCTGGGATTGGTCAAACACAGGTGATTCTCCTCCAGCTCCTCATTCTGGTTCTCATCGATTTTTAAGAACGAACCAACCTCGGCACTAAGGAAAAGAGATTAAAAAATGTTACCTATTTTATTTCAGAGAGTTAACTTTGTTCAAGACCCACTGTTTGTACAAAACAATGGAAATCTATTGGAGCATGATTATACAACAATTGCCCAACATACTTCCAATAAGTGGTAAATTTGTTTCAAAATCTCTTTAAAATTAGTCAAAATGTTTGTCTTTGTAAATGTACAGTGTGTATTTAATCCAGAACTTTCCTATGAATTATTTCCTGTACTGCATTTGCAGGCAGATAGATGGCAGTGTTGGTGAAGTTTATGAGGGGCCGTTTCAGGTTTGTTGGAAATTGAAAATTTATTTTTGACCTGACAAGACAGCTGTTATTTGTGCAAGATTATTAGAATGGATGCATCTACTAATAAAATTTAGATCAAATAGTATTTTAATGAAACCTTTCTCTCAGCCCAAAATTATGACTTTTAGACTATTGAGAGCTTAAATCTCAACTTTCTACACCTCCTTAAATGAATATTGTGGAGCATATGGAGGGTAGAGATGATGCGGTGAGAAATTTTCCGCTGGTCCAACCTGAATGACTCTAAGACCAAATGGGCCACACTTAATTGAATTAGGCCCTTATCCTCGTCTAGGGGACATTAAGGATTTTCCAAAGGTGCTTACTGCTGCCAAGCGGCGGCCTGAACAGCTGCTTTTCGTGGAGCACTATTCTGGTGCTTGGCTTTATCTCGCCGGTACAGATTAACCTACACAATTAGCAGAAAGCACAGCTAAACTCAGATAATGGGATTACATCCTCAAATACAGTCACCTCAGTGAAGGCCTATATAAATACACTACAGGTCACAGAGTTGCCTTTATGAATGAATGCTGGAATTTTCCTGAACCACTTTCTTACTGATTTTGAAACACATAAATCATCTATGCTCTTATTTGTTGATCATGCCTTTTTCGGTTCACACATCTACTTGTAGCTAATTGTAAAAGCATCATGCAATTGTTTATTTCAGTGCTCATATTATTAAATATTGGGATACTTACTGTTGACAGATGGGAGGGTTGGAAACAAGCTTCTGGATGAAGTCGTTTAAGCCCATCTTCCTTTCTTTAATAAAAGCTGGAAAAAAAAGCATTTACGTCAGAAGGAAATCCACAGCTGACGTCACTAACACCCTGCAGTTGAACTGAATGAACTGCCAATCAAATGTGATGGGAAACCCTTCGAAATCTGAAAGGTTATCGGTGAAATAATCATTTGCACGTCGAGTCTATGCCAGAAAGCGTGTTTTAGATGCAGTGATCCAGAGGATCCGTGTGAAATGGTTTAATGTCAAGAACAGTGTCAGTGTGTTACACAACAGACCGCATTGCTCACTGTATCTGTAGAGATCTGCTATTTATCAAGAACCATCATTTCTATCACTCTCATGGAACCACATAATGTAATACAACAGTATAAACATATTTAAACCCGAAAAACTCAATATTTTTAATCATGCAATCATTTGGCATGGATATATAAAAATAAGATTAGTTTAATAATAATAATAAATAATAATAGTTGTAACGTTATGTCTAAAATTGACTGTACAACACACACAAAAAACGTCTTTTACACCCCTAAAAAGCATATTTCTATTCTCTCATTTGTTTTTTCTTTTCTTTTCCCATATTTGACATATCGCATATTAAAAAATAAGCAAACTAAATCCATTAGAGACACCAGAATAACTCAAATCTGCTGAGACGTACCGGTAAGAACGAACACGATGCCCCTCATCCTGCAGTATGTCAAGTCACATCCAGCTTGAGTAACTGCCATTACTATTATTATAAGTATAAATCCACAGGAGGAATGTATTCCTTCGGTTAAGCTGATCTCCCAGCAAACGGCTTGAAGCGCACTGCTGGGTTCTGATGCTGGCAGAGCTACTGTCTTCCCCCGCCAGCCCTGGACTGCTTGTTTTATATGCAGCACGTGGTTGTGGAGGCGAGGCTCTGACATCACTCAGAGGAGACTTGCGAGATGTGACTTCACGGGATCCCTCCGGTCTCCGTTCCGCCGGTAGAGGGCGATGCGAGGAACGGAAGCGCTTCCATTCATGTGAGCCTGATTAAAAACTCTCTATCAATGGAAAATTACTACACAGCTGGCTCGTAATCTCATCATAGTGTAACAAATTAACCTCGAATGCGTATCAGTAATGATGAGGAAGAACGTGAAGCAGTGAAAAATTAGCTTAAAAATGATGATCCTCCAGCAAACAGGGCTGGAGGATCATACCTGAGATTAAGGTCTCTGTTAATGGAGGTTCATGTGCTGAACATATGTGCTAAAATATTCACCCTATTACTTAGTGTCTGGCGTTTCCGATAATGACGCACATTATTAATCTGTGCCTGTGTTTTACCAGATTCTCGTCTCTGAACAAGCCACCATCCGACCAGGTCAAGGGTGTGAGGAGGCTTACATAAAGCAATACTCTCTGAGCCACATCATTTATTTTTCAGCCTGTTCTCCAAATGTGGTCCACTGACTCTGTAAGTTATATAAGTGTGCCATAATATGATGCCATCCTGTCCTTTAATACAGAATTTGCCAGGTTAGACAGCAACTGTAAAAAAAGGGGCCCAACTAAGGTATAACCCAGGGTTTTCAAACTTGGGTCCACACAACATTTTAATTGTAAAATTTCTGAATAATATTTTATACGTATTTATGTGTCCTTTTACACGAACATATATTTTAGGAAAGGATCATCATATTTGAGGTTTTATCAAAAAGTATAAAAAGAAAAACAAAATGTGCAAAACATGTACCTTTAGGGGTACAACAGCTTGTCACTGGGGCAGTACCCTTGAAAGTACACATTTGTGCCTTCTTTAAAGGGTGCATATTTGTACATGAGTAGTAATATGTACCCTTAATGAAGTAATGCACTCTTGCACCCTTTAGGAGTAAAGAAGGTACAAAGGTGTACTTTTAAGAGTACTGCCCCAGTGACAAGCTGTTGTACCCCTAAAGGTACAATTTGTGCACATTATTTCTGAAAGTTAATAATTTACAAAGTATAGCCACAGTAAAATCAGAAAAAAGTGAAGAGAGAAATTAAATGGTATTTATACTGCATTGTTCCTTTAGTGCTATTTTATCTCATGGAGATACTAGTTTATAACATTTTGAAAAGTTTTTTTAATGTATATATTCCATTTTATTATTTTTTTTATTTTAGTTAAAGTTTAATAAATGTTGTTGTGTTTTTGTAATTTTTATTAGTTTTTGTTTAAATATGTCTGTATAAGTTTAATTATTTTTTATTTCAGTTTTAGTTACATTTCTCATTTAAATGAAAATGAGAAATGTTGCTTTGGCAACTAGCAGAAATAAAATAAGTTTTTTTTTAATGTCTGTTTTACTTTTTGGTTTTGGTTCTAGTTTTAGTTACCTATAATAGCCCTGGGTCATGTGTAATTTGCATTTTCACTTGATAAGCCTACACTTTTTCTGGAATGCATAACCTGTTCTATCTGTAAATCCAGTCTACATATGCGTAATGCCCTTGTCATCCTTTCATTTTACACAAAGAGCTCGAGTACTTTCTGAGAGGTTTAAAACTGCCCTGCCAGTGGAGCAATATCTGGTGGGCTACTGGAGCCTTGCCAGAGTCTGTTTACACGATCAGGTGGCGTGATATCAAACGACTTAAGAGTTACATGCTTTGTATTAACCAAACATCCTATCTTTCCGATAACAGTTAAGAGGAACCATGGAGGGAAATTCAGGTTTCAAATAACAAAAACGATGGGGAAGATCTTCAGTGGAATACCACCTATTTCAGAGGAAACCTGGATAGTGCTTATCTGGTTCCACTGCACAGTCAATACATTTCAGCTCATAACCTATCACCCTCTAAACTATCTCTTCACTATGCTGCCTTCTGGTAAGCGCTTCCGCAGCCTGATGGCAAAAACCGAGAGACTTAGGAGGAGTTTCTTCCCCACGGCCATCAGGCTCCTGAACTCAAACTCAGCCTCTTAACATCATCTGACTTACTTCATAATCACTAATCACACACTCATTATTCTCTACCTCATACTGCCAGTGCCATTTGCTCATTTGCACACAACACTTTCTGTGTCTTGTAACATATCTCATCTTATTTTTTTATATTTATATTATTTTTTTGTGATTGGCTGCTTCATGTCAACCATGTTCAACCTGTTTGCACATTCTTCTCTGTACAGTCATGCTTATCTTAATATTTAATTCTACAGCATACTGTCATGCACATTCTTTTATATTCTATATTTTATTCTTTATATCTTATTTTTTATTCATTTTATTTTATGTATACTTCCCTTGTGTTGTATCTTTCAATATTTGCACTGTCCATGGAGCGGACCCGACTCTCATTTCACTGCTGGTTATACAATCTCTGTATAGTCGTGTATGTGACAAATAAAACTTGAAACTTGAAACTTGATAACTCAGAACCCGATGAATATTAGACTGAAAAAAGAGAGAGTAAAATATATATTTTTTTCAGAAACAATAAATTTGCTATATATAATAAACTGAGTAATGTAAAATTGTAGTTTTGTGGCTTTATTTATTTATCTTTAATATTATTTATATTATATTTTATTAATTTAAAATGCATTGTGTAACAATGAGATTGTACAATGCATTATAAGGTGCATTTCAAGGCGTAATTAATGCATCAAAACTACTTTTATAATGCATATACATAAAGGCTTTAAGTAAAGTGTTACTGAAAGAATTTACTAAAGTTTTTTTTTTTTACTTTAAAAAACCTTTTTATTTATTTGTTTATTCTGAGACAAGCACAGAGAAAAAAATATTACCAATCCTTACCCTAAATCAGATAACTAGTGACTGGTTCAGCTTTATAACCATCGCTCTATTTGTCTTGTCTGCTTCTTCCCCCACTAACCTGCCCATGTTTCCACATAACATGTTACAGTAACAGTATCTCATATGCCAAGCGGACAGGTGGCAAAGTCTTTCCGCTGCTCACTGAAGTTCCTCTCAATGAGTCATTCTGTCATACTTGTCACAGATCCAATTATTACTATTTATTTCCTGTTACTATACTTGCCCCGTTACCGTGGAGACGCAGGGCTCTGCTGCATGACTGAGAGTGCAAGAGAGTGTGCATTTGCATAACAGGCCGAGTGTCATTTGATCAGAAACCGTCTGCCACACTCTGGTGGGCAGGAAGTGAATCATCCGAAGAGAAGGGGGAGTTTATTCTCGACTTCTGCACCTCCTCTCACTGCTCAGGGCCCATTGGACCCATAAGGCACTTTACCTCCGTGCCGGCTCGCCATCATAAATTAAGTGCCAACCTCATGCCCACACACTCATGTAAATCAGATCGAATTCTCTCTAGCTGCCGTTAGCCTTGTTGGACCCATGGTCTTTATGTTTGATATCTCAATTCTCTGATTTCTTGACTGATTTGTTCATGACTTCCTCCCACTACTTCCGTTTTTCTCTCTCTCTTCTCATCCTTCATATGCTTCATATGTATTGTTGTCTGTAGTGTGTTTGTATTGTATAGAGCTCAATAGGAGCTGTCTAATGGGGACTGACGTCTCTGTAAGTGGGTGTTCTTCAGCTCTCAACTCTAACCGTTTACACTCATTACTATTCAGTTAAGTGAATGTTTATAATGAGGAAGTCATGATTTAGAAAACAAGCAATGTGAATATAAAATATAAAATATGGACAGTGAAAGTCCTACAGAAAGTCTGCTGAAATCTCAGCAGATTTCTGCAAAATTTGTGTGTTTGTGTTCAGTTTAGGGTTTTCACGCTACAGTATTTCCTCTAAATGACCACTCCTGAATGTGTGGTGTGGTTGAGATAACTTTTTTGTTTCTCTTTCTGATCCATAACCCATTTTACTTTCTATTGTGCTACAGGCAACTGCTTCCAAATGAAACAGCATATTTAACGAGGAAAAGTAAGATGGGATTTGATTTATCTGGAAGTAATCAAACACTCTTTTTTTTTCTGTGGAATAATGTCCACAATTGAATCATGCACAATTAGACAATATGTGTGCATTTATATAAAAGGCTTAAGTAGCAGGTTGAATGTAAAAGTGAAAGAGTCCTGCTCACTCAGGTGACAGATGAAACAAACAGAGAGTCAGAGAGATCAGAGATGACTGGATCAGACTAAAGTGGATTATGTCTGTTGTGATGGATGAATGAATGGATGGGCTGCTGATGACAATATGTGTCATGTTAATGATTTTCTCTGTAATGTCTCTTTTCTTGTTGCAAAATGAAGGACTTCAAGTATTTACAATAAGTGAGGAAAAAGAGGAGACCATATACAGAAAATAATGAATATATTTAAATGATTTAGTGTGAGAGATTCCGTTGTTAGTGCAAATGACTAGTCTTGTGATGAACAGTTAAAGGATTTGTTCACTTTCAAATTAAAATTTCCTTATAATTTACTCACGCCCATGTCATCCAAGATGTTTATGTATTTCTTTCTTCAGTCGAAAAGAAATTAAGGTTTTTGATGAAAACATTCCAGGATTTTTATCAATATAGTTAGTTTCAATGGACTCCAAACACTGAAAAAAATGATTCATTGAATTTACTCAATTTTTTTAAGGTAAGTGGTTGCAATCAATTTAATTTAGCTACATTTAAATAAACTAATTTCGTTGAACGTTAGAAAACTAAATTTGTTTATTTAAATGTAGCTAAATTAAATTGATTGCAACCACTTACCTTAAAAAAATTGAGTAAATTCAATGAATCATTTTTTTCAGTGAACGGTTGAGGTCAAAATTACAGTTTCAGTGCAGCTTCAAAGGGCTATAAACGATACCAGACGATGAATAAGGGTCTTATCTAGCGAAACGATCGGTCATTTAAAAAAATAAATAAATAATGTTTATGCTTTATAAACACAAATGCTCGCCTGTTCTGCGATGCGCGTTCCTGACTTCACGTAATACGTAATTACGTTGAAAAGGTCACGCTTGACGTAGGCTCCATCTCATCTTCTCCTCCAAGTTCAAAATCGTCCGACATCGTTGTTTTACCTTGTAAACTCGTTGAGTTGTAACTCCCTTTTTTGTAAACGCTGTTTGACTTAGTATTTGCACGTTCAACTTGTAAACACTGACTCGGTACGTTCGCCTACGTCAAGCGTGACCTATTCAACGTCATTACGTCACGAACACGCATCGCAGAACAGGCGAGCATTTGTGTTTATAAAGCATATACATTTATTTTATTTTTTTTAAATGACCGATTGTTTCGCTAGATAAGACCCTTATTCATTGTCTGGTATCGTTTATAGCCCTTTGAAGCAGCACTGAAACTGTAATTTTGACCTTCAACATTCCATTGAAACTAACATGTGCATCTAAATAAATTAGAATGTCCTGGAAAAGTTCATTTATTTCAGTAATTCAACTCAAATTGTGAAACTCATGTATTAAATAAATTCAATGCACACAGACTGAAGTAGTTTAAGTCTTTGGTTCTTTTAATTGTGATGATTTAGGCTCACATTTAACAAAAACCCTCTCAACAAATTAGAATACTTTGTTAGTGAAACATTTTTAGTGAATTGTTGGCCTTCTGGAAAGTATGTTAATTTACTGTATATGTACTCAATAATTGGTAGGGGCTCCTTTTGCTTTAATTACTGCCTCAATTCGGCGTGGCATGGAGGTGATCAGTTTGTGGCACTGCTGAGGTGGTATGGAAGCCCAGGTTTCTTTGACAGTGGCCTTCAGGTCATCTGCATTGTTGGGTCTGGTGTCTCTCATCTTCCTCTTGACAATACCCCATAGATTCTCTATGGGGTTCAGGTCAGGCGAGTTTGCTGGCCAATCAAGCACAGTAACACCATGATCATCGAACCAGCTTTTGGTACATTTGGCAGTGTGGGCAGGTGCCAAGTCCTGCTGGAAAATGAAATCAGCATCTCCATAAAGCTTGTCAGCAGAAGGAAGCATGAAGTGCTCTAAAATTTCCTGGTAGATGGCTGCGTTGACTGTGGCCTTCAGAAAACACAGTGGACCAACACCAGCAGATGACATGGCAGCCCAAATCATCACTGACTGTGGAAACTTCACACTGGACTTCAAGCAACATGGATTCTGTGCCTCTCCACTCTTCCTCCAGACTCTGGGACCTTAATTTCCAAATGAAATGCAAAATTTACTTTCATCGGAAAAGAGGACTTTGGACCACTGAGCAACAGTCCTGTTCTTTTTCTCCACAGCCCAGGTAAGATGCTTCTGATGTTGTCTCTGGTTCAGAAGTGGCTTGGTAGCCCTTTTCCTGAAGACGTCTGAGCATGGTGACTCTTGATGCACTGACTCCAGCTTCAGTCCACTCCTTGTGAAGCTCTCCCAAGTGTTTGAATCAGCTTTGCTTGACAGTATTCTCAAGCGTGCAATCATCCCTGTTGCTTGTGCAAATTCTTCTTTCCAGTCAACTTTGCATTTAATATGCTTTGATACAGCACTCTGTAAACAGCCACACCTTTCAGTAATGACCTTCTGTGACTTACCCTCTTTGTAGAGGGTGTCAATGTTCGTCTTCTGGATCATTGGCAAGTCAGCAGTCTTCCCCATTATTGTGGTTTCAAAGAACAAGAGATACCCAGAATTTATACTGTATGGATGGTCATTTATTGAAACTCAAATGTAAATATTCTAATATTTCGAGATGCTGATTTTTCACTTTCATGAGCTGTAAGCTGTAATCATCCAAATTAAAACAAAAAAAAACTTTTGAAATGTTTTACTTTACATGTAATGAATCTAAAATATATGAAAGTTTCACTTTTTGAAATAAATAAAAAATAACTTTTTCACGACATTCTAATTTATTGAGATGCACCTGTATATGGATAAAAATCCTGGAATGTTTTAATCAAAAACCTTAATTTCTTTTCGACTGAAGAAAGAAATACATAAACATCTTGGATGACATGGGAGTGAGTAAATTATCAGGAAATTTTAATTTGAAAGTGAACTAATCCTTTAATCCGTGCAAGTATATCCACTGAAAAGACTTGTTTGCATTCATAATTTTTAGACAAAAGATTCTCCTCTGGAATGCCATTTCTTCTGTATAAAGGTGAGCAGGAGCCCTAACATCAAGCCCTGCCCTCTATAAAATATTCGGTTTCCCTCGGAAATACGTCACAATACTGAAGTTGCAACTTTCGGTTCACGCATACTTTTACATGGGATTTATTTGTGTGTATCTTACCTCAGAAGTTTTATCTTTTCACTTGGATCCAACAATTAAAATCATACAGCACCATAATGCATAATCTACCGATTAGTATGACCAAAACCTGTCATATATGTGCCATATTCCACGTGATTTTCTCTCATTTTCACTCTAAATAGTAACCTTAAAATCTAAGAACTAACATTTTTAATACCTTTTCTATAACATGAATAGAAGTAAATGATCTCTTTTCTTTTAAATATTGAGGTGTTCGCTGAATTTAAAAGATATTCAACCCTGTTACACAAGTGATTATAAACATTGCTCTTACAATCTGTATATATTTTTAAATACAGTCCTAAACCAACTACTGACTGACAGCTTTAGGCCAATTGTACAACCCTGTTACTGTCACCCTGTTACCCATATAGTGTGTTTGTGTGTGTGTGTGTGTGTGTGTGTGTGTGTGTTTATAAGTATTACATTATAAGTATTGTTCATGATTAAAAGAATCACATAAATCAGAGCTTTAATCTTTAAAAGAGTCAGAAAAAAGTGGTCAGTGGGCATAAAAAAAAGAAAACATATATATATATATATATATATGTGTATAGTTTATTTTTATTTTTTATGCCCACTGCCCACTTGTAAATAAATGGTCAGTTTACTAAAATAGGTTGATGATGTGTTGAAGTATTCATGTGGTATGTTTGACATCAAAAAGATGCAGTTTATGAGATACGAAAAGTGAAGATTTCAGTTCTGAAATTTACTTAATGTCTTCAGAGTATGAGAAGCGCTTTTAATCAAAAAGAACCAACCTTGATGAATCTCACAAAATGGGAGATTTAACAGCTACATTTCACACAGAATTAAACAGAACAGAGCAATATTCTGTACACAAAAAGGTAGATGGTAACACTTTACAATAAGGCCCCATTACTTAACATGAATGCATTAACTAACAATGAGCAACACATTTGTTACAGTATTTCTGTAATCTTTGTTAATGTTTGTTATTAAAATTCAACTGTTCATTGTTAGCTCATATAAGCTAAGGTCCATTAAATAATATTATTAACAGATATCCAACAGATTTTAATAATGTATTAGTAACTGTTGAAAGTAAAATGAACTAAGATTAATACATGCTTTATAAATATTTTTCATTGTTAGTTTGTATTAACTAACCTAATGTCAAAAAAATCGAGACCTTGTTATGCTAAAGTGTTACCAGTAAAATTGACAAACTTTAGTTTTTAATAGAAAAAGTTCCTACCTATGAATGATTTCTTCCCAGTCTTCATGTTCATTTAACAGCGTATATCTCACAGTCCAGAGTGGATCCTTTTTCTCAATTGTGCTATGACAGAAATCCTTTTAAAAGCTGATTTTAGCACCGTATCCTCAGCAGTTCATCATTTTGCGTGTGAACATGTATGTGTGTGGGAGTGTGTAGGTGTGTGTGTCTAAATGAGCCTATCTCTGTCCTGCTGCAGTATTGTTAGAGGCAGTCTCATCGCCTCAGATTCAAAGATCAGCAAATTATTAGCCTCATCACTCTTCGCTCTGTATCCCTCGCCTCTCTTTTTGCTCTTTCCTTGTCTTTCTCATAGTTCAATGATAGCTGAAACTGAAGACTAGTGACGCATCTACTTGCCCTCCCAGCTCCCTTGTTCCCGAGTCTCGCAAACAAAACAAAGCGACAGGTGTCGGATGGCAGCTCGTCTCATGAGCGTCCTGGTCCCGCCCTAGGGAAACCAGTTTCTAGGTTACAGCAGTCACTAGGGCAATACCTGCACTGACTTTTACACTAGTTTAATTGTGCCATAGGCTTCTAATGTCTTCCCAAGTCCCTTGCTATGCTCTGGAAACATCTTACATAAATAAAACTAATAAAAAACAATGACTTGGCAAGTTTTTTTAGATTCCTGCTGTCAGGAATTGCATATTCAGGCAAATGTGCAGCTACACCTGGCCAACATGATTTGTGCAAATGGGCCACAGGAGAAACTACAGAACTACCAGCCTGAATTACCAGAAAATGAGGTGGCGGTTATGTATGAATTGAGTGTGAATCGTATGAAAACAGGTGCATTTCTAAACATTTAACCGTCACTGGAGCGTAAGCAGATTTACAGATTCACATAATGCACCACCAACCCAGCTAACAAGGATCATTTTCAAAACGTTGTGGCAAGGTTCTCTCAAAGTTCTGAACAAACATTCTTCCAGTAATAGTAATAGAACGTTAGTTCAGAGTCATCTGGTCTTTACTAATGTTCTCAAAACGTTAGCACAAAAACATTATTTATACATCATTCATGGAACATTTTATTTCTGAATGTTTATGCTTGAAGTTTATGTAACATTTTGAACATTGAAAAAATACATTCCCATAATGTTTGCCTGTTCCCTTAATGTTCGTATAACCAAGATATATAAAATACTAAAACATTTTAACAACTGGACATTTTGAATGTTTAGAGAACAATCAGCAATAATCATTTTCATAACTTAATGAAATGTTAGCAAAATGTCTTAGAACATATTTTATTAGCTTTGGAGTTATTGGATCTTTATTAATGTTCTTAAAACATTAGCACAAAAATGTTATACTTTGTTCATGGAACTTTTAAAAAAAAAAAAATAATGACATTAATTTAACATTTTGTAAAAGTTACTACCTGTTTCAGAAAGTTCAAAAGTAACATTTCGCAAAATTATGAAATAGAATATTCCCTTAACGTTCACACACATAATAAAATATCTGTATATATACTGTATATATATACTGTATAAATATAATGTAGCTTAATCAGAAGGGTAACACTTTAGATTAGGTATTCACAATTAACTAATTGCTTATTAGCATGCATGTTACCTCCATATTGGCTGTTTATTAGTACCTACAAAGCACATATTAATGCCCTATTCTGCATGACCATATCCCAGATCACTTAACCCTACTACCCTATACCTAAACTTAACAACTACCTTACTTACTATCAATAAGCAGCAAACTAGGAGTTTATTGAAGGAAAACTCTTGTATGTGTTCCCTAATCTAAAGTGTTACCACTGGAACATTAGCAAAACATTATAGAACACTTTTTTTTTTTTTTAGCTGTGAATTCGCCAAAACCCCCAAAATAGCTACGATTTGCCATGAGATTGCATTGGAATTACTGTGATGGTAAAACAGATTATGCAATTTATTTAAGATGCACAAAAAATGGTTAAAGATCTACTTGCAAATATTCAATGCATATCCAAAGACCTCAAATGTCCTAATGACCTAAAATGGTTACGATTTCATTCAGCCTTATTCAAATCAACACATGCAAATTCAAGAAAGCTAAACGCAGCGGTGCTTCACTGAAAAGAAGAACATTTCCTTTTGCGCCAAAGGCTTCCTCATTAAATCACAAAGACCATCCTCAGATAACAATAATTTTTAAAGAGACAATCAAAATTTGTATTACTTATTTCCTGCCCAGTGCACATTCATCCCCCCTGTAGAGCAGTTTTCTGGTAATGGCCTTTTGGGTAATAGAGTCCAAGTCAGCAGTGTCCATAAATGGCATCTGCTAGGCCGTGCTTTTGAAACGGCTGGCTTAATGACACACAGGGAGTTTAATGAAACCATTATATCCTTATTATTGCCTACCCCTTCCCATAGGACACCTCAATATTTATGTCTTACTATGTTCTGCAGAACAATTCAGTTAGCCTGGAATCAAAGGAAGGACACAAAGGTAATTTCAGCAATAGCACTGCAGAGCTTTCTTATCAAACGGCTGCAAGTGTCTCCACACGCAACTATAAATCAGGATTTTGTTCAGTGTTCATAATGTTCTAATTCAGCTTTTATAGAGAGATAGAGATTGTGAGCAACAGGGTCATATAGTTCCTCAGGGTGCAATGTATCTATTGACTTCCTCATGATCACTGTATCTATATTAAAAATGCTGTGACTTTTAATATTCTCACTTTTAAACCGAGAACAGATTTGCAGAACTAATATGATCTGGTTGTCAAACTGAGTGGATTTTCCACCTTTAGTTGACATTTTCACATCTTAAGGTCACAGTGTGTTTTTCAGCCACTCTGTACATAATTAGCGCATTGTCCCATGATGCTTTTAGCAGGGGAACTGAAAGTGCTGGTACTTTTTTAACAAGCAATGGCAGTCGTTTACTACGTTACTTAGAACTTCCTGTTTAAATAAATTTAGCTCTATGTGATAATTCAGTGTGTATGTTTTTTGGGGGTAACTTTCCAAAGTTTCTTTCTAAAGACAAATAAGTAAATAAACAAATAATAATAATAATTATTATTATTATTTATTATATCGAGCTACAATAAAAATGTTAACCTAAAATGTAACACTTTACAAATAGGTTTCATTAGTTAACTACATAATAATAACACAAACTAATAATACACAACACTTCTACAGCATTTATTAATCTTAGTCAATGTTAACTTTAACATTTTAGTGAAGTCGTCATCTTTATTTATATGTGCTGCACATTGTTTTAAAGCAGCATCACATTTTAAACATCAATAATGAGACAAATATAAATGCTGCTGTAAAACAACTAACAATAGTGTCATTATCATTTGTTATATAATATATTTACTAATACATTTTGTGGTGTTTGTTGATTTATGTTAATGAACTAACATGAGCAAACAATAAACAATTATATTTTTACTAACATTAACAACCTTTAAAACATGCTTTAGGTTACACTTTATTTTAAAGTGTCCCTTGTTCCAGTGTAATGATACATTTAAGTACTGAGTAATATTAATTAACTACATGTACTTACTATATGGTTAGAGTTAGGATTAGGGTTTGTCTAAGGGTTACTTGCATGTAATTATGCATACTTAAGTGTTATTATAGTAAGTACATGTAAATTGTGTAACAAGGATACCTTAAATAAAGTTTTACCATGCTTTAAAATATATTGCTCATTCTTTGTTAGCTAGTGCATTAACAATGTTGACAAACAAGACCTTACTTCAATGTTTTAGCCATTTTATAATATTCTGTATTACTGAATACATTAGGTTACACACATAAACATGCTAAATTTATAGGTAGAGTTAGCTAGAAATAGCTCACTGAGCTAAAAAAAATCATGTTACCCCTCTTTACAGCATATGATATTTATACTATGGATTTTTTTAAGAATAACAAGACAAAATGAAAGGTGATTTCCTCAAAACTCTCCACCACAATGCAAGGGTTTTGTGGGTAATTCCACAGCATTGTTAGGGGGTTTTGAGGGGGTTGCTGTGCTGTTGATTACTGGCCTAAATCCAGATATGTCTTAGATAAATCTTAGATAACAGCACACCTCTTTATTAAGACACACCTTCACTGAGTTGTCTGGAGTACTAGCGTAGCCAGAAATGTTTAAGTGGGTGGGCCTACATAAAACTGGGCGGGCCAGGTGTGTAGCATATGAAAACTGCATGTCAAATTGCCAGCAAAAAAATACAGCACCAAGGTTCATTACACAGTACTTCTAAAGCATGCATTAACATTAGTAATTTGTTATGTTAATGTTCATTTCAAAATTTACTAATAGGACATTATTAAAATTAAAAGTTGTATCTGTTAACATTTGCCTGAGCTGGTAAACAAAGATGAATTAACACGGTAACAAATGTATTGCTAACGTTAGTTAATGCATTAACTAACGTTAACTAAAGGAAGTTTATTAAAAAGCATTACCTCAGTGTGAAACAATGGGGCTTCGCTGATGATTTCATAATCAATCATCTCTGTCAGTTCACGCACATCGAGGACCACAGAAATGTGCGCAGCTGCCAATTATGCAGTTTGTTGTAGCGACCAGGATCTAGCACAATGTTTATGTGTTTCTTTCCACAAAGGACGCATCTGTTTAGCGGATCAAACACTGTACCTATGCTAATATGATGTTTCAAACACACTTGGTTCAGAAGTTTCCGATCGATAAATCCAGCACCCTCAGGTGGTCTGTCGGGTTTCATTTGTAGAAGGTCCGGATTTATTGCTAAGACTTTTACTTTTTAAAGAATTGATCTGATTTATGATTGCTCAACTCGGCTATTTTCAAATTTAACTTCACAAACGCACGCATTTTACTATTATATCCTTACGTCGTACACATAGGTCATAAACATAACATTGTGGGTGGGACTAACAGAAACGGACGAATCATCATTTTGACAAGCGTATGATGATGCACCTATAGGAAGAGGGAAAACTAAGAAACGACCTGTAATTGACCATGAAAACAAGCGTTTAATATTTTTTATAAATAAAGTTACAGTGAAATAAGACGTTTATTAGTATCGTTTAATAAATTACATCCATTTGGAAAATTACAAACTTCTCATTGGGTGGGCCACAGACGAAACCAGGCCCACCCGTAGCTACGCAACTGGTCTGGAGCACAGATACAGGAGATGTTACACAACTAAGTTTAATACTGAGGTAGGAGTTGGTTCAAAATCCCTGGGTAATGAAAATAAAGAGGTCAGCCGTGTCCTGGGACTGTGAAACACCTACAGTGAAGATGTTGTTACATCATGCTATTACAAAGAGCAAACAGCTATAAATCAAAACAGAAGCATTTGGCAGCAAACTAGAAATGCAATATTATTATAATTAATTGTAATGTGATTCAGATTTTCAGACTCGTGTCTGAAGCCCGAGTTCTTTGTAAGCCCAAGAGAGTCACTTCTGTTTGTTATCAAAGTTCAAACAACGGCAACTACTTTCGGTTCCTTCTGAAAGATACCGTATTGAGATCTAATGATTTAAACTGAGAGGAAAGAAGTAAATGAGATGAAAAACACTTTATTCACCAACAAAACAAAGTGTATTTGCACAATGTCCTTTTGATACATAACACAGGAGCATATATATAAATATAGGTAAGAATAAGATAAAAGATAAAAGTAATAATAATAATAATAATAATAGTAAAAACAAGAAATAAAATAAGGAGTAAAATGTACAATGAACTAAAATGTGCAATACAGTCTACTGTGGGTTTAATAAATATTAATATAACCAGGGATGTGCAAGATGAATGTGCAAACAGGTTGTACCGGGTATATACACATAGCAGCAATGCGGAAGATGGAGAATGATGGGTGTTACAGTTAATTAAATTGAGACCTGTAGATGTTATGAGACTGAGTTTAGGAGCCTGATGACCTGAGGGTAGAAGCTCCTCCTCAGTCTCTCAGTTTTTGCCATCACACTTCTGAAGCGCTTGCCCGATGGCAGTGAGATGAAAAGACGGTTTCCGGGGTGATTTGAGTCCTTGATTATTTTTGCAGCTCTGCTTTTGCAGCGTTTCAGGTAGATGTCCTGCAGAGAGGGGAGGGCAGACCCAGAACTACAGATGGCCCATATTGTCAATAATCACATTATAATGGCCTTTTATATAGACTGCATTCACACTGATATCTGTGAACAGTCAGTAATTACATGCTGATTATCAGCCATACAGATGTTAATCATACAGATACCCCACAAAACATGCAAACATATATGAAAACTGTTGAAGAAAAAAAAAAAAGGATTATTTGTGCAAAAAAAGCCTATCGCTAAGTTACGCCCCCCATCAGATGACATGTGCGTCACAGCATGCGTCACGCGCCATCGCGAGGGAGCGCCATAATTCAAATAAACAATCTTCTGTGTATCTTTGAGTTTTTTTTGTTGTTGGATGATCTCATTCTGTTTGGGACATTGCCTGCTACAAAATAATGTTTTTTTTTACCTCCAAGACGCTGTTTTTGAGCGTAATTTGTTCCATAACGGACACAAACAATAACTCTCCCTGAAGAGATGAGACATAAACAAAGGAATAACGATCCAAATTACAACGTTATTGTTTCTTTGGACTAAAAGTGCTCGATGGAATGTTGTTCTGTGGACCCTTATTTCTCAAACTAAACCGGGATTTACAGCAGTGGATATCTATTTTTCCCGTTTCATTTTATCTATTTGAAAACAATGACATGTGCAAACAAAGAGCAAACCCAGTATACATATATATACTATATATATATATATATATATATATATATATATATATATACTATATAATTATATATATATATATATATATATATATATATATATATATATATATATATACCCAGTATACATATATATATACACCCAGTATACATGTACATATATACCCAGTATACATTTTTCTTATACCCAGTATACATATATATATACCCAGTATACATATACATATATACCCAGTATACATATATATATATATATATACCCGGTATATATGTATATGTATACTGGGTATATGTATATGTATACTGGGTATATGTATATGTATACTGGGTATATATGTATATGTATACTGGGTATATATGTATATGTATACTGGGTATATATATATATATATATATGTATACTGGGTATATGGATACGTTTGAGTGTCGTTATCAGGATGAATCTGGTATGTACTGCAGATTTTTTATACATGTTTTGATGTGTACTGCTTACACAAATTTAGCAAATACATTCCTTATAAGCTTTCTATTGAAAAACAGCGATCTGTCGTCGATGCTTGAGGCTTAGACCTTCAAAATTATATATAGTTTGTCAAGATGAATTTTTCCCGTTTCATTTTATCTATTTGAAAACAATGACATGTGCAAACAAAGAGCAAACAGAGCATTCAGTGCGCTGGCGTCCTGGTGCATGTTAACAGGTTAAATCAGTTTAACATAATAACACAACATAACAAAATGTGAAAAAATTAAGGGGTATGAAGACTTTCTATAGGCACTGTATATGTATATATATATATATTGTTACGTCCTGTGACGTAATTTGTACTGTTCTGGGGTCAGTTTAGAGTTTCTGTATGTTCTCTGTTTTCTTTTCTCTTTCCTGTGCTGCTGCTGTAATAGGAGTTGATTACTGGCACCTGATACTCGTTTGCTGATGACCAACTTATGCTGCGTTCAAGTCCTCCTCGGACGTTCGTACTTACAAGTAGACAAGTCGTTATTACGACGTCGGGTGCGTTCAAGTCACTTTGGTCGGAACAAGATGGCGATTTAACTACCCAAAAATTTTTTTTAAATTTAAAAAATTTTTTCCCAAAATTTTTTTTTGGTTTGCCCTTTGCTTTTTTTAAATAAAAAACCCTTTTTTTAAAAAAAAGGGGAAAAAAAAACCCCTTTTTCCCCCTTTTTTGGGAAATTTTTTAAATTTTAAATTTTAAACTTTTTTTTCCCCCCCCTTTTTTTAAAAAAAGGAAAGGGGTTTTTTTTAAAAAACCGGGGCCCCAAAAAGGCAGTAACAAAAACCCAAAACCCAAAAAATTGGGGGGGGGTTTAAAAAACCAAAGGGCCGGGCCCTTAAAACCCCTTGGGGGTTTCTGGGTTTTTTTTTTTGGGGAAAAAAATTTTTTTTAAAAAAAAATCACCTTTTTTTTTTCCTTTTTTATTTGTTTTGGGAAAATTTTTGGGAAAACCCTTTAAATTTAAAATTTAAAAATTTTTTTTTAAAATTTTTTAAATTTTTGGGGGTTTTTAAAAAACCGGGTTTTAAAGGGCCTTTTAAATTTTTTTTATTTCCCACCCAAAACCCGGAATTTAAAATTTTGGAAAGAAAATTTTCCCCCGGGTCCCCTTTTTGGGGCCCGGGAAAAAAAAAATTTTTTTTTTAAAAAATTTTTTTTAAATTTATTTTTTTTTTTTTTTTTAAATTTTTTAAAATTTAAATTTTTAAAAAAAAAATTTTTTTTTTTTTTTAAATTTAATTAAAATTAAAAAAATTTTCCGTATTTTTTTTTTTTAAAAAAAAAAATTTTTTCCCCTTTCCCACCCCGGGGAAATTTTAAACCAAAGGGGGGAAAAAAAGGGGGGTTTTTTTTTAAAAACCCCCCCCCCCCAAAAAAAAAAGGGGAACCCCAACCCCCCTTTTTTCCCCAAAAAAAAAATTTTAAAAACCCCCCCAAAAATTTTGGGAAAGTAAAAAGGGGGTTTTAAAAAAAAAGGGGAAAAAAAAAAAAAAACCCCAAGCCCCCAAATTTTTAAAAATTTTGGGGGGGGGGGGAAATTTTAAATGGCCCCCCGGGGGTTTTCCCCGGGGCCCATGGGGAAAAAAAATTTTTCCCCCCCCCCCGGGGGGGAAACGGGCCCAAGGGAAAAAACCCCAAAAAAGGGTTTTAAATTGGGGCCTGGGGGGAAAAAAAGGGGGAAGGGGGGGGTTTTTTTTTTCCCCCAAATTCCCCCGGGAAAAATTTTTCCCCCCCAAAAACCAACCCAAAAAGGGGGTTTCCAGGGGCCCCCCAAAATTTGGGGGGGGAAAAAATTTTGGCCCCCAAAAAAAACCCCCCTTTTTCCCCCAAAAGGGGGAAAAACCATTAAACCCCCTTTGGGGGGGGCCCCCTTTTTTCCCCAAATTTTGGGGGAAGGGGGGGAAAAAAAAACCCCTTTGGGGGGGGGGGGAAAAAAAACCCCCCCGGGGGAGGGCCCCCCTTTTGGGGGAAACCCCCCCCCGGGGGGGGTTAAAAGGGAAACCCCCTTGGGGGGCCCCCCGGGCCCAGGGAATTTTAAAAGAAAATTCCCGGCCCCCCAAAAAGGGGGGCCCCCGGGGGGGGAAAAACCTTAAAACCCCCCCAAAACCCCCAACCCAATGGGGGGGGGAAAAAAACCCGGGGGCTTTAAAGGCCCCCCCAAAACCCGGGGGGGGGCCCCCCCTTTTTTTTTAAAAAAATTTCCCCCCCCCCCTTTTTCCCCCCCCCCCCAAAAAACCCCCCAAGGGGGTTTTTGGGCCCCAAAAACCCCCAAAATTTCCCGGGGGCCCCAAAGGGGCCCCCCCCGGGGGGGGAAGGGAACCCCCTTTTTGGGGCCCCAAATTTTGGGAAAAGAATCTTTCCGCTCGGGACATTGTTGAGTTCTAAGAAAGACTCGCCATTCATTCCAGATTAGGAATGAAGGATTATTGTAAATCCATGTGAGAAGCATGTGCTAGACGTCAGAGAGGTTATGTCTATATCATTTTCTCTTGTACTCTCTCTGTCTCTCTCGGTCAGAATTACAATTTTGGAGACAATTTCATTTAAACCTGTTTATATAATGCATATTAAAGGCATTCATAATCCATTCATTATTTCATTTTGTAAATAAATGTACAACAATTATAAAACATTGTAAAAATATTAGCAGGTCAGTGTTATTTTAGTGTCATTGAGATACTATTGTTGTAATCAGTTTTTATTAATAGTTTAAATATTTTTTTATATTTTTTTTATATTTTCCATTCATCCTTTCATTGTAATTTTTTGTTGAAGTTTTAGTAATTTTGTTGTGTTTTTTGTCATTTTTGTCAAAGTTTTTTATTTTATTGTTATTTTATTTCTTCTTATTTTTTGTTTCAGTTTTTGTTTTAGTTAGTTTAGTTCTTGACCAATTGACTGTGCATGAGTATAATGCATTATTTAAACAAAAAGATACAAAAGCAATGCTTTACTCTGAGTTTAATCCCACATAAAGGGTGACAAATTCTCTAAATACATCCTTTAGAGAGCAGATCTAGTTCCTGTAATGTAGCCTGAGGTTAATAGATCAGCTTCTAAGGGTTCTGTGCAGGTGATTGGTGATTTACGTCATAGATCTATTGATTTTTATAAAATGTACATTAAAGGTGTTGATCTTATCCATCGTGGTATTTAAGGCTGTGTATACATATATCTATCTATCTATATCTATCTATATATATATATATATATATATATATATATATATATATATATAATAGATATATGTATGTTTGTATGTATACAACAGTTGGATGATAAGAGTGTGATAACAGAACTCCAACCGTTTCACCATTTGTATCACTCCGCTTGTGGTATTTTCTCACACCGAGTGTCATGGCGGACACCCAAATCCACTATAATTTTAGAAATGCTGTTTTTGTGTCACGGAATGTAGTTTTACGATTTTTTTTTTTAGGCCAGAATGAACTTGTTTTGACTTCAGATATGCAGTTTGTTAACCTGTTAACTAGCACCCCCCATATTGGGAATCACAGCTGAAAATGACTAACTAACTTAAAATGGTAACAGCTCCTGACTTCAGTGTGCCACACACACAATTGTGGTGTCTTTGGAAAGAAGACCCTTTGACCTTTACTATCCATCATCCAGAGTTGATGATGCTCAAAAATATAAAAAGTTATAGACACTGAAGTGCCTTGATAAAAATTGTACCACACTGAATTTTTTTAAAATTTAATATAAAAATACATGAAATAAATCCTGGAGAAATCCAGAAAAGTAATGGGCTGAAAGCCACATGTCTCATGAGTTTATATTTCAAATCTGAAGAAGATACCATGAAAAATGAGATTCCTGCAGCCATTTTTCTAGTCCCCCCCCCCCCCTGTTTGAGGAAAAATATTTACCAAATTATTGAAGGGTTCTACTACAAACTATTAGTCTTTATACATGCCACTGCAGTTTTTCAATTATAAAACAGTAGACAGAATCTTAGACATCGTATAAGTGATTTATTTGAGCACTAGAAAAATACAATAATAATAATTTTTGAGTGATGAAAAAAAAAACAATAATAATAATAAAAAAATAACTTAAGTACATACTGATTTCCTGACAAACAGATGCTCCCCTGCTCATACATTAGTAATCACTTGCTGAAGATCATTCATACATATGCTAATCATACTGATGGCTGCCCAATATAGTCAATATTCACATTATAATGGACTTTTATATAGACTGCATTCACACTGATATCTGTGAACAGTCAGTAATCAGATGCTGATTATCAGCTATACGGATGTTAATCACACAGATACAGGCCCATTCTCCACAAAACACGCAAACATATATGAAAACTGCTGCTGGAAGAAAAAAAAAAATGTTTTTTTCTTTTTTTTTTTTATAGTGCTAAAAGATCGCTAAGTTACGCCCCATCAGATGACAGGTGCGTCACAGCGTGCGTCATGCGCGTCGCGAGGGAGCGCCAGAATTCAAATAATCAATCTTCCGTGTATCTTTGACTTTTTTTTTTTTGGATGATTTCATTCTGTTTGGGACATTGTCTGCTACAAAATCATGCTGTTTTTTTTACCACCAAGACGCTGTTTTTGAGCGTAGTTTGTTCCATAACGGACACAAACAATAGCTCTCCCTCAAGAGATGAGACGTAAACAAAGGATTACGATCTAAATTACAGCGTTGTTGTTTCTTTGGACTAAAAGTGCTCGATGGGATGTTGTTCACTGGACTCTTATCTTTCAAACAAAACCAGGATTTACAGCAGTGGATACGTTTGAGAGCCGTTATCAGGATGAATATGGTATGTGCTGCGGGATATTTTCTACATGTTTTGATGTGTACTGCTTACACAAATTTAGCAAATACATTCCGTATAAGCTTTCTATCGAAAAACAGCGATCTGTCGTCGATGCTAGAGGCTTAGACCTTCAAAATGATATATAGTTTGTCAAGATTCATTTTGTCCTGTTTTACTTTATCTGTTTGAAAGCAATGGCGTGTGCAAACAAAGAGCTCTGAGGACGCTGGCCCTGGTGCTAGTTAACAGGTTTTAATATAAAAGCATCTATGAAAATTTGCTTCAACGTTTTTGGAGATGTGAGCTTCAGGACGTCAGCAGTCGTTCAGTGCTCATAAACCCGCCGAGAGCAGCCGCACCTCGGCCAGATCTTCTGGAATTTACCGCTGGCTCTGATGTCGCTGTAGTGGTTATACATGAGAAAAAATTAGTTTTGGGTAAATTTAAAGGGCAGTCTTTGCTCTCATTAATCTATTATTTGTTCCACAAAAAAAGCAAAAAGAGGGTTTTTAAAGACACTCCATTGTCTCTTTTTTATTTACGTCAAACTGTTGTATAAACGCAATCTCACCTACAGCCGAATCACAGCCATGCTGATATACAGCCATATTGCACTGCTACTTGTGTGATATTGCTTAAACACACACACACACACACACCTCATATACATATGCATACATGTGTGTGTGTGTGTGTGTGTGCGTGTGTGTATTGCAAGTTTTTTGTATTTTATTATGAAACGTCTGTCTGAAAATACACCATCAGTAGCTCTCAGGATTTTGTTCATTTAAAAAAGAGTTCAATGATACTGTATTATGTATTTGTCAGTCCTCTGTCGTGTGTCTCATGTGTTCCCGCCTCTTGTGTCCATATTCGGTTTGTTTCCTGTCCTTGCTTAATGTGATTATTAGTTTAGTATGTTCAGCCGTGTGTGTGTTAATTATCCTGTTTATTTAGTTCATGCCTGTTCAGTTTGAGTTGGTCTGGTCTACTCGTTACTCTCCGGCATTTCTGTGAGTCTGCCCTGCCTTGTCTTGCCTTGTCTTGCCCTGATGTCTTTATTAAAGATTATTATTTGAGTTTATCCTCGGTTTATCCTCCGTGTTCCTCCCTGCTGTGTGCACAGTGACAGAATTATTGTATTATGTGCATCATCTAATGTTTCATTAGATAAATGTATGTCATGGAAAGCTCAATGCTTGAGGTCTACTATTAGCAACATCACATGGATGCTCATCACATTAAAACTCATAAGACAAAAAAAAAAAGAAAGTTTAACTGAATTCAAATAGAATATATTAATATTCACAATATTATAAATATACCAATATTAATCAAATATACTATATTCAATTAATATAAAAAAAATCTTAGTTGCCAAGGCAGCATTTCTCAATTTCTCATTTTCATTAATTGGAAAAAAAAACAATAAACTTTAACTAAAATTTAAATGAAAACTGACAATATCAGTTAACCCATTCAAAATATTAATTATAAGTCATGAGTATCTCAATGATACTAAAATAAAAAGGCATTTTTTTATACTTGATTGAACCGTTTTACTGTGTATTATAACTTTGATAACAATTATTTACAATAATAGAGTGTATTTATTTGGCAGACAGGTTTGCAAGACCATTTTCTCGGTGTCTTTTAAGGTTTGACCTTTAAAAATCCTGCTGAATTACAGTGTGATCCTGACATGATGAAAACTTCCTTTTAGAGATGAGCATGTCTCTGAGAAGAGATGACAGTTTAGCACTATGCCATTCAGATTAATGCTTTACTGTGCATCGGAAGAAGCTCACTGGGTTTAGCACTGTACACAATGTAAAGGATGACCTGACATTAAAATAGCCCGGGCCCACATGTTACTCATGCGTCAGCAGTTCTTAGAAATCCAATAAATTCTCAGACTGGCCTGATTAATAAAGCGTAACATTATCATTACATCATGGTTTTCAGATGGTCTGCAGAGGTTCTGCTACTATATACCTCATGAAAAATCTCAAATATCTTCTTAGTATTGGTAATCATCTTGGCACTGGTTAAAAATGATCTGCCAAATGCCGTCATACCATCCTGAATAGGCTCTGGGTTGAGTAGGGAGGGTCTAATGTAAAGTATTATGCAGTGTAATGGTCTTGAGGTTATACAACAGTCCTTCAGCTATGTGCTTGTGTAGTGAATGGGATTATTGGTTTAAGGAGGGTTAGTGAGCACTGAAACGGGTGTGTTGGCGACAGTTCAGGTTGCAAACAGGTCACTTGGTGTTATATCACAGAGTAAATGAAATCCTCAAGTCAGTATGCAAATAGTTCAGCTAAGTTTAAACTACATCCGTTTTGAAGAACAATTTTTTTTTGTACCAGTGTTATTAAAGTAGTATTTATATTCTCTTATAGTATTCATTAATATTTTAAATCAGCTTTATTTTTTTGGTTACACTTTATTTTGATGGTCTCCAAAGAGACTAAATTTCAACTCTCATTAGAGTATTAGTAGACTGTTAGGTTAGGGTTAATACAATTAGTTCTGTCATGACAACTCTTGAAGGTTTTGGCATGGTAAAGTACATGAAAATGTTAATGTGTTTGGTTTTGGCTGAATACATCTGCTACGCTGCTGCTGCTGTGAGCATGTAAGAAATACTGCTGCTGCACATACCTGTATAACATATATGGAATAACCCCCATATAGCATACATGAATCACCCCATAGCAGATCTATACAGGTGGAGCTGGGGAAGGTGGAGGGTTTCTAAAGCATGCTCCAACTGCTACAGCAAGCACTAGTCATATATTTGAATGTTGAGCAGAGAGCTCATTGGCTGCCAATAAAAGAGAGAACCCCAGAATCAGCTGTGCCATGTGATAATGATGCCATTATGTCAGATTTAGTTAGACCTATTGGACTGCGCCATCTAGAGTTTCATGTCAGAACTTTGTATTTGACATGTACTTTCAAAGTGTTTGATGATACTCCGCCTGGCAGGGGAGACACCATGGAAGACACCATGATCAAGAAAGTGGTTCACCCAGACGAAGCTCGGCCATTACACTCCGGCCTTGCTGACCCCTACTAATTCCCCAAATGTGGGAATCTTGACTGCATAATTTATGGTAGTGGGGGACTACGTTCGTGCTCTCCCCTAGATTTGGGGGCAGTCGTGGCCTAATGATTAGAGAGTCAGACTTGTAACCCAAAGGTTATGGGGTCGAGTCTTGGTACTGGCAGGGATTGTAGGTGTGAATGTACAGCACTCTCTTCCACCCTCAATACCATGACTGAGGTGAGACCCTTGAGCAAGGCACCGAACCCCCAATTGTTCCCTGGGCCCACTGCTCCAGGTGTGTGTTCACAGTGTGTGTTTGTGTGCACTTGGATGGGTTAAATGCAGAGCAAAAATTCAGAGTATGGTGGGACCAGCCTAAAAAGACACTCAGGACAGTTAATGGGCCACTGCTGCGCATTGTCATGAAAGCTTATCATTTACACGTGTTTTTAAGCCTTTTAAGCAGTGCTATTTTACATTTGATTATTCAGGTCCTGTACCTGGACACCTACAAACTTGAAAAAACTAAAACGTGTAAATAGCACAAATAAATAAATAGAACGAACATACAAATTAAACAATTTCAAACAGGACCCACAGGTAAAACCTGCACTGGAGCCCCGCAAACCCCAGCTACGGCCCTGTATGGGACACTTGGCCACACATCACGTCACTCACTCAAAGGTACTTACTGTATAGTCAGTAGAATGTCTGATGGGTGACCATCAAAATAAAGTGATAGCAGATATTATGCAGACAGTCTACTAATATTACTGTATAACTAATATTACTGTATAATGACTGCTAGTTGACATGCAGTTGCAAAGTAAGATAGTAGAATGTTTAAAGGGGACCATCACAACAGTTACCAATATTTACTTGATACTAATTGTAGTTTAATTCGTTTTTTTTTTTTTACTTTTACTTTTACTTTTTTTATTTGTATTTAGTTTTTAGACCAATGCTTAGCTGTATATAATATATATATATTAGTAATTTTAGTACTTCAGTACTACTAATTTTTTGAACTTCAGATCATTTTATTTCAGGTAGTTGCCAAAACAACATTTCTAATTTTTATATTTATATTATATAATATTTATATTTTACTTCAAATGTTTCAAATTTGTTTCATATAAATAACTGTTTTTAGTAGATTTAAAAAGCAGCACATCTTACTGTTATTTATTTATTTACTTACTTGCTTACTTCCTTCCTTCCTTATTTATTTTGTTAAGACTAACCAAGGAAAATGGTTGCATAATGTGACGGCAGCCTGTATTTTGTTACAGTGATGACAGAAGTGAGTTAGTCACACGGTGAGTATGTCCACATATTAAACTTTTAGACTTTTTTGATATTCCAACAGTGTGTGAGTGTGTGGCATATACAGTACGTGTAGATGATAATATGGCTTTTGAAGGAGAGCCACAGGATAAAATTAGCCAAACCTAAGTGAAATGTTGTCAAATTAAATGCACAACAATTTATTTTGTATTTTGACTAAACATTTAAACTGTTAAAATTACAACAATAAAATGATTTTATTAAATATGTAAAAATGCACATTACAGCAAAAGTATTTGTTTGTTTGTTTGTTTGTTTGTTTGTTTGTTTGTTTGTTTGTTTGTTTGTTTTTATTCATTCAGCAACTTGGAGTGCTTGTCAGACTCATTTGTCAAAATTATTTTTATTTTATTTATGTAATAACAAAATATTTCATAAAACATTATATATATGTAAAGCCCTCTTTTTAAGCCCCCTTGAAATTACAAAAAATAGGTGACACTTTAGATTAGAGAACACGGTAACGATTTAGTTTAGGAACCAATTCTTCCTATTAACTAGTTGCTTATTAGCATGCCTATTATTAACATATTGGCTGTTTATTAGTATTTATAAAGCACATATTCTGCACAATCATATTCTACATCCCTAATCCTACCCAATACCTAAACTTAACAATGTCCTTACTAACTAGTAATAAGCAGCAAATTAGTAGTTTATTGAGCCAAAAGTTGTAGTTAATGGTTTGTTAATAGCGGGAAATGGACAAAATAAAGTGTGACCAAGAACACATATTCACTATTAACTAGAGTATTAGAGTATTAACACTATTAGAGTATTCCCTCAATAAACACCTAATTTGCTGCTTATTGATAAGACCAGGTATTTGTTGTAGTAGTTATGTTTAGATATGGTGTTTGGTTTAAGGGATCTAGAATGTAGTCATGCATTAATAAGTCAAGTCAAAGTCAAAGTCTGCTTTATTGTCAATTCTGCCACATGAGAATTGAAATTGCGTTACTCTCTTACTCCCTGGTGCATACAGATAACACTAAACACTAACAGTAGAACGTAAAAATACAGATACATACCAATAAAAAAAAAAAAAAAAAAAAAAAAAGTATATATATAATGCAACTATTACAAATATACAAGTAAGGACATGTAAAAAAAATAGATAAAGTAGCATAAGGCACATGGTAGATAGAGTGCAAATCAGTGAAATAAACAAACAGTGCAGATATAAATGGTGTAGTGCAAAAGAGCTTATCAGTCTATTTAAAGTGACAAAAAGCTCAGAGAGCAGTCTTTATTCAAACTGTCAGAAGAGGTAGTTGAATGAGGTCAGTCCAATGCTGTACAAAGTGACTCGTGCTGGTCACAGTGTGTGTGTGTGTGTGTGGGGGGGGGGGGTCATAGTGTCATAGTTCAGTGGTGCGTGGGGTAAAAGAGAGGAGGGGGGCAAGGATGGGAGGGAGTTCAGCTTCCTGACAGCCTGATGGATGAAACTGTCCTTCAGTCTGTTGGTCCTGGCCTGGAGACTCTGCAGTCTCCTCCCTGATGGCAGCAGGCTGAAGAAGCTATGTGTCGGGTGGGTGGGATCACCTGCAATGCAGAGGGCTTTGCGGGTGAGACAGGTGCTGTAGATGTCCTGGAGGGAGGGGAGAGAGACAACAACAATCTTCTTAGCTGCTCTCACTATCCGTTGAAGGGTCTTGCGGCAGGACGCGTTGCAGGCGCCATACCACACAGTGATGCAGCTAGTCAGGATGCTCTCGATGGTGCCTCTATAGAAGGTGCACATGATGGGGGTCGGGGCTCTGGCTCTTCTGAGTTTGCGGAGGAAGTAGAGACGCTGCTGTGCTTTCTTGCCAGTGCTGCAGTGTTGTTAGTCCAGGAGTAGTCCAATAAGTACTAATAAACAGCCAATATGTTATATGCATGCAAATAAGCAACTAGTTAATAGTGAGCAGTGATGGGAATAACGGCGTTATAAATAAACGGCGTTACTAACGGCGTTATTGTTTTCAGTAACGAGTAATCAAACTAATTACTGTTTCCCCCGTTACAACGCCGTTACCGTTACTGACAATAAAATGCGGCGTTACTATAATTTATTATAATATTATTATCATTTTATTTTTCAGTTTATCTGAATGGATGCGCAGTGTAGCTGTATTTGACATACCGTAAACTATAGTGTGAAGCGCACGGCTCGCCGTAGCTTTGTCTCACACACACACACACAACAACACACACACACACTCGCGCGCGCAAAGAAAGATACAGAGTGAGAGAGTCTTTCATAACATGCAGGATTGACGCGCTACATGTAAACGATATTCTTTGTTGTATTTTCCTGTCAAAATAACGAGTTCCTTTGGAATTCTTCAGCTTTTAAGAACTGCCGGGTTCTCTGCTAGTGGGCGGAGCTAATGCGCAAACGACAATCTCATTGGCCGGTGCTCACCTATTATCATCCCTGTTTTGATTTCAGCGAATCAATTCGAGCGAACCCATACAACGTGATTAATATTCATGAACCCAGCAGCTCCTTTATCCTTAGTGCGTTTTATATTGTTATTAGTGGTATAATTTGTAGTAGTTTTGTTATCTTATCAATTTTTCCCCCTTTTTTTATAGAAACACTAAATGACAAACAATATCTTAAGCACCACCACCAGTCCTAAGTTCAGTCAACATGCCAAATATGAATTTGGTTATTCTAATTACTAAAGTTCTAACATCATATAATGCTAAATTATCATAATATCATATTATAATGTTGACTAACTGATGCTAAGTGTCAGTAGATAAATAGTGCCGATTAATATACAATGTTTTATAATAATAATTTATTCTATTTAGTGTCCATTTCATTCATTTAACATATTTAATATTGGGGCATCCAAGTTATTTGACATTTGAACATTTTTTTTAAAAAAGTAATGCAATAGTTACTTTTCCTGGTAATTAGTTACTTTTATAATGATGTAACTCAGTTACTATCTCAGTTACTATTTGTGAGAAGTAACTAGTAACTATAACTAATTACTTTTTTAAAGTAACGTGCCCAACACTGATAGTGAGTAGTGTTTCCTAATCTAAAGTGTTACCAAAATTATATTAAAAATAAACTGAAATCGTGAAACATGAGATATTATTATATGTATTTATTTTAAAAGATGATATCGTTAAAATTAAAATGGATATGATGGTTTATGCAATAAACGGTTTTGCAATATTATGCAATATTTTGATGTGATGTGTTGTGTTATATGTTGATTAAACATGCTTTTTTGTTGACCATTTTTCACATTGTTGTCACCTTGAGCAGCTTGCTTTCTTTGGCAGCAACACAAATGCTCCATTGAGCAGAAGCAGGAGGACTTACTAAATCAAGCGTATCGCTGAGGGAGGAGACATTTAATGATTCCAATTACAATCTGTGGCTCTACAGTCTGCCTCAATGCACTTTGGGGAAATTAGCCATCTCTCTTACTTGGCAAGCGGCAGGTCGGTGTATTACATCGAGAACACACAGCACATATCCCCAGTCTGTTTTGACTTTACACTCCGCTCTTGCATATGTTCCCATCAATGATGAACCCTTCATACTCTCCACCTCTCAAAACAACTGTGAACATGTGGAATCTGACAGAGGGAGAGAGAACATTAACAACATAATCCGGTGTGCTCGCTCTGGTAGTTGAGGGGATCTAGTTTTGACAGGCTGGGGTCTGGTTCCAACCCACCGGAACTAGTCATGTGCAAACAAAGCATGCTGTTACCACAGTCCCAAGACTGAAAATAAAAACACTATGATGATATTTGTAGTAAGACTAAGAAATGAGACTTAAAATGAGTTGCACAAGGCTCATTTCTTAGTCTGACTCATAGATGGTGGCAAAACTTCAGTTTAAAGGGGTCACTAGTGAAAAAGAATATATATATATATATATATATATATATATATATATATATATATATATATAACTAATATTACTTAAATAAAAGGCCACTTAAAGGGATAGTTCACAAAAAAATATTCATTAAAGGATTAGTTCACTTTCAAATTAAAATGTCCTTATAATTTACTCACCCCCATGTCATCCAAGATGTTTATGTATTTCTTTCTTCAGATGAAAAGAAATTAAGGATTTTGATGAAAACATTCCAGGAATCTTTTTCATATAGTGCAGTTCAATGGACTCCAAACGGTTGAAGGTCAAAATTACAGTTTCAGTGCAGCTTCAAAGGGCTATAAACGATACCAGACGATGATGAATAAGGGTCTTATCTAGCGAAACGATTGGTCATTTAAAAAAAAATAAAAATGTATATGCTTCTTAAACACAAATGCTTGCCTGTTCTGCAATGCGCGTTCATGACGTCATGTAATACATAATTACGTTGAAAAGGTCACGCTTGATGTAGGCTCCATTCTCCAAGTTCAAAATCGTCTGACATCATTGTTTTACCTTGTAAACTCATTGAGTTGTAACTCCCTTTTTTTGTAAACGGCGTTTGACTTAGTATTTACATGTTCAACTTGTAAACACCGACTCGGTGCTTCCGCCCAGGGCCGTTGCTAGTGGGGTGAAAAGTGGTGACAATTCTAGGGGCCCCCACCACCCAGGGGGCCCCACAAAATCCAGGAATTTTACTATATAGGCTCATGTTCTGTGAATAATTCTAATATTTTATTAGTTGTATAACTGAGATTTTATGAAAACCACAAAAAAAGCATGCAATTTGGTTCCATGCTTGTATATTGTACAGTATATGATATGTGTGTGTGTGGGGGGCCCACATCAATATTTTTTCAGTGGGCCCCCAATCCTCTAGCTACGGCCTTGCTTCCGCCTACGTCAAGCGTGACCTTTTCGACGTCATTACGTCATGAACGTGCATCGCAGAACAGGCGAGCATTTGTGTTTATGAAGCATACATTTATTATAATTTTTTTCATAGATTTCACTCGTTTCACTAGATAAGACCCTTATTCATCGTCTGGTATCGTTTATAGCTGACCCTCCATAGACAGCAACGTATAACTGACATCTTCAAGGCCCAGAAAGGTAGTAAAGATATTGTTAAAGTGGTTCAACCTGTTGTGAAGCTACGAGAAAAAAACATTTGTGCAAAGAAAACTAAAATAACGACTTTATTCAACAGTTTCTTGTATTCCATGTCAGTCTTCGACCCATGTTCATGAGAGTATCTCGATGCGTGTGTGGTGCTGCTGACGCAGGAGCCGGCGTTCTTTCATAGAACTCTGATGCATTGCTCCTTGTTTACAAGCAGAGGACGTTGTCCATAAAAACATCCTTTTAAACATTTCGACTGAGAGGATGACTTGCAATTTTTTGCCCATCCTTACTTATGTGAACCAGAATATAGAGACAAAGAAATAGAGAGATGGACGTTCTGCGTCAGAACGGCGGCTCCTGCGTCAGCAGCATCACACTTGGTACTCTCATGAAAACACGTCGAAGACTGACACAGAACAGAATAAATTGTAGAATAAAGTCATTATTTTAGTTTTCTTTGTGTGGAAAAAGTATTCTTGTAGTTTCATAAAATTACAGTTGAACCACTGATGTCACATGGACTATTTTGTCGCTGTTGGTACCTTTCTGGGCTTTGAACATGGTAGTTCCATTTCTGTCTATGGGAGGGTCAGAAATCTCTCGGATTTCATCAAAAATATCTTAATTTGTTTTCTGGAGATGAACGAAGGTCTTGCGGGTTTGGAACGATGTGAGAGTGTGTAATTAACGACAGAATTTTTCTTTTTGGGTGAACTATCCCTTTAAGTGTACTTAACAAGTTACATTCATGACTGTTTCTTACCACACTTAAATACACTTTTAAAGTACATTTTTAATTATTGTGCTATAATATATTGTTGCGCTTTAAACTTATTCTGATGTGTTGACTGGTATACTAGCACATGTGAAATACTTGATTATAATTTTAAATGTAGTGTGTTATTCGGTATTACATTTGAAGTTAACATATTTTAAATGCACTAAATTGCAACTTAACCATTACAAATGTGTAATTACAAATATATTTAAATGCATGACATACAATTCTCAGTAGAAATGATATTATAGTTCAACCAAAAATGTAAATTCTGTCATCATTTACTGTACTCAAGTTGTTTCAAACCTGTATGAGTTTCTTTCTTCTGTTGAACACAAAATAAGATATTTTGAAGAATGTTGGCAATTGATGGTCGCCAAACTTCCATAGTATTTTTTTCAGTACTATGGAAGTCAATGACTTCAACTGTTTCATTACTAACATTCTTCAGAATATCTTCAATAGAAGATAAAGACAATATAAGTAATTAAACTACATATAAAGATGTGCTTATACTTGAGTCAGTCTATAAACACTCTAAATTTCAGCTAATTGTGATTAATATACACTTATACTATAAAACATTTTTATTTAAATGCAATTAACATTCAATTAATTGTTTGAAAACATCACATTTGGTTTGCACATGATTATATATTTTTTAATATTTTATTTCCATAATATGTACTAAGAAAGTATGCTTAAGTGTGCCTCTTTTTTTAAATAGTTCACCCAATTGACCTCTCTTCATTTTCATAATTTACAAAAACATTTGAAGCAAAAATATCTTCTTTCGAGTTCCACAGCAGATTTGCAGTATGTTTTATGCTCCTGAATAAAACACTGTACAAATACTGAACTTTGTTCAGAAAATGAAAGGGAGACAAAAAGAGAGGGGCTGTTCTGGAACTTTCTGACAAAGAAAAGTGGAGAGCACCTCTTCATTATTCACAATGGGAACACTGCATTGCGATACCTGAGCCGGTAGAGCGAGATCTCCAGGGGTATCACTGTTTCCGTTCCTCCCTCGGGCCTCCTCTTGTCTTCTCACAAATAATTGCTATCGTAATGAGGTCGTGTTTCACGTTCATGTGAAATATGCAGTTGGAGTGTCCCAGCGGAGGAAGAATGTACAGTCACAAACAACGTCGCATACACACATATAAACATCACGTGGCGACGACCCTGGGGGTTTGAAAATAAACACAAATGTACAAACGGGTCGTCACATGCAAGCCATCTGAAATGGGCCTTTCATGCATTCATGGAAATGTCTTTCATTTAAATGCTAGAACTTGACGTCACAGTGCTTGAGGTGCCGTGGATGAATTAGCCGAGACAGACAGTATGGATACATGTAGTCACACGGTGGTTTTTAACTCTCATGTGCTTGTTATTATGTTATGCCCGAATGCTAAATGGAGACGTCAATGAGTGGAAAGACACCCTTTGGCACATTTAGGACTTTAAGAAACTTGTTTCTACACCTTACACTGAGATTTTTTCCAAAGTTTTGCATAGTGTATACTATGTGATAGAAAATTACATGATAAATAAATAAAGTGCAATGTTCTATACAGATATACTCAGGTACTCCAAGGTCACGTACACACTATAGTCTCAGGACCGCATATATATATGGTAATGAATCAGAGGTCCCCAACCACAGGGTCGCAACCTAGTACCGGGCCTTGGAAGAGTTGCTGCTGGGTTGCAAGAATGTTGTGGAAAAAATTATATATTTATTGTATTTATATATCACTCTGTTATTTATTGTGCATTCATTTTCATTTGTTGTATGAGTTTGCTATGCAGTAGCAATCTGACAATTTCAAGTACATTAAATGTTCAATATTTATATATATATATATATTAGGGGTTAAAAGGATCACAGTTGATCCGTGATACGTTCGGCATGCATGTGATTTACATATTAATTTGCCAGTTTACACATTCTAGCGATTTTAAACCATTCAAGCGAAAGAAGAAGTTTGAGAACTCGATTTGTGCTGTTTTCTGTGCACACAGCAACCGCACACACCCAAAGCGCGCATACTCACAATGTTTTTTCAGACATCATGTGCATACCAACTTGATTTCTCTTCTACATCTCCTTGCATTTGAAATATATACACATAAAATTATGTCAAAATACCCCATCTCGGCATTTTCATTTTCTGTACTTTAAGTAAAAAATAGAAAGCATATTTACAATGATATTAAATATTTTTTTCTTGCTGATACAAAAAAAAATAATATATATATACATATTCCACCTCCACCAGCCGGTCCGCGAGAATATTTTCACAACATAATTGGTCTGTGGTGTGAAAAAAGTTGGAGACCCCTGTCATGAACGTCCCAGGTTACGTATGTAACCATAGTTCCCCGAGGGAACGAGACGCTGCGTCGAACGCTTTGGGAACGCCCATGTGTTCCCACGCTCTGAAACATGTATGTAATCAGTCCAACGGAATGGCGAAACGTCACGGGCGGGGTGACGTAGAGACCAGAGAGCTTAAAAGCCCATCCGAAACAAGCAACGTCAGCTTCTGAGAAGTTGAAGCAAGTCGCTCACAGGGATGCAGGAAGTATGGCATGCGACGCAGCGTCTCGTTCCCTCGGGGAACTATGGTTACATACGTAACCTGGGACGTTCCCCCTCGGGAACTCGAGCTGCGTCGAACGCTTTGGGAACGACAATGCCCACGCCACCATACTGACAAATGCCTGTCTAGTGTGAAATCATGGCGAGCACAGCTAAGACAGTTGCACCTGAGAGTCTGGAGCAGTACCACACTTCTCCTGGCCTCAAATACAACGAAAGAAACTTGTAACACCCCTAAAGACTGACCACCCAAAGGGACGTGGTAAGCAGCTATGGCCACCACGACCACACTAAAGGTGGAGGGGGTCCAACCTGCGGAGAATCGTTCTACCGGGCAGTTAACTGCTGACGATTTCAGCACCATGAAGTGAACACAATCCACTTCAAGGACAGTTTCCTCGTTGAGGGAGCTCTGAACTGGAGGATGGTCTCAACAACCTCGGTTGAGAGACGGGATGCTATGAGCTGTGCCCCCTCAGGGGCCACACCCGCAGCTTCCACAACTCCGGGCGGGGGTGAAAAATGGTGCACCCCGCCTGTGAGAGGAGATCCCCTTTTCTGGACGGGAATCTCCCATGGAGAGTCTTATAGAAGGGTTACCAGGTCCGCAAACCATGGATGGCCCGGCCAGTACGAGGCTACTAACATGAGACAAACCTCGTGCCGGCGAACTCTCTCCAGAACTCCCGGGAGCAGAGCAATCGGGGAGGAAGGCATACAGATGAAGCCTCGGCCACGTCTGTACGAAGGCATCCAGCCCCAGTGGAGCTGGATGAGTCAGAGAGAACCAGAGGGGACATTGTGAGGTCTCTCAAGACGCAAACAAGTCCACCTGGGCTCGACCGAACTTCTTCCAAATTTGCTCCATCACCTCGGTGTGGAGCATCCATTCCCCGGGCCTCAGACCCTGTCTCGACAGGATGTCTGCCCCCTGATTGAGGTACCCAGGGATGTACACTGCCCTCAAGGAGAGCAGTTTCCCCTGGGCCCACAGAAGGATCTGGCGCGCCAGCCTGTACAGGGGGCGCGAGCGCAGACCCCCCTGGTGGTTGATGTAAGAGACCACCGACGTATTGTCTGTGCGAACTAGCACATGATGGCCTCCCAGGTCTGGAAGAAAATGTTTCAATGCTTGAAAACTGCCAGCATCTCCAGGCAGTTGATGTGCCAGCTGAGATGGGGACCTTCCCACAGACCTTGAGCGGAGCGGCCACTCATGACCGCTCCCCAGCCCGTGAGGGAGGCGTCCGTCGTTAGCGTTACGCGACGACACGGAGCCCCCAACACGGGGCCTTGTGACAGGAACCACGGTTTCTTCCACATGTCTAAGGCACGTAAGCATCGCCGCGTGACCTTGATCATGCGAAACGGGTTGCCCCTCGGGGAAAACCCTGTGGTCCTGAGCCACCACTGCAAGGGTCTCATGTGCAGCAGGCCAAAAGGTATCACGTTGGACGCAGCTGCCATCAGACCCAACAGTCTCTGAAACTGCTTCACAGTGAGTGACTGGCCTTCTCTCACTCTCTTGACTGTTGCGAGGATCGACTCGATACGAGCAGGACGTGCCTGCATCGTGGTCGAATCCCACACCATGCCCAGATAAGTGGTCCTCTGCACTGGAGGAAGCACACTTTTCTTTGCGTTTAGTCTTAACCCCAAATCTTTCATGTGAGCGAGAACAACATCTCGATGCCGAACTGCTACCTGCTCTAATTGAGCTAGAATCAACCAGTCGTTGATGTAATTCAGTATGCGGATGCCCTGGAGTCGCAGGGGAGCCAGAGTAACATCCACACACTTATGAAAGTGCGGGGTGAGAGTGCTAGACCGAATGGAAGAACCCGATATTGGTACGCTTTGCCCCCGAAAGCAAACCTTAGGAACTTCCTGTGTTGAGGAAGGATGGATATGGAAGTAAGCGTCTTTCAGATCTATAGTCACAAACCAGTCCTCAGACCTGATTTGAGACACGACTTGCTTGCTAGTAAGCATATTGAACTTGAGTCACCTGACTGAGTGGTTCAACAATCGCAGATCTAGAATTGGACGCAACCCGCCATCCTTCTTCGGAACGATGAAGTATCGGCTGTAGAACCCGGACTCTCTGTCGAGAGGAGGGACCACCTCGATGGCCTCCTTCCTCAAGAGAATCGCTACTTCTTGTTCCATTACCAGAGCCTGCTCGGGGCCCACCAGAGTGGGAAACACTCCATAGAATAGAAGCGGACAAGACCCAAACTGAATCTTGTACCCTCTGTCTACAGTGTGCAGGACCCATTGAGATACATTTGGCAGAAGCTTCCACGCTGCCAGAAATGTACTAAGGGAACCAGTCTCTCGAGACTGGCCTCTGGAGTGCTTTGAACTGCTAGCTCGGTGCCCTGAAGCGGAGGACCGGCAGGGAACGCCGATCTAGCTGTTCTAAACACTTTTTTGGAGGTAGCGAGCCTCTCAGGGCCGCTACGTTTCCGGGCGGAAGCTGAGAGAAACAACCCTGGAGATCGTTGTGCCCTGAAGCACCGGGGGTGGCAGGGGTAACGGAACGATCTCCTGAGGGCACTGAGGAGAGACGGGCACCGTATAATGAGGTGTACACCGCTCTTCCCCAGAGGGGCCTGCCCCCCGAAGTCCTAAGCCATAAGCATCCGGACTCTCTTACTGAAGTCTTCTATTGAAACGATGGTCCTCAGACCCGCGTCATCTCCCAGGAAGACTAAACTGGTAGAACCAGAGCCTGCTAGGCAGGACCCAATGAGACACTTGGCAGGGGCTCCCACACCGCCAGGTGACCTACTAAGGGAACCAGTCTCTCGAGACTGGCCTCTGGTGTGCTTTGAACTGCTAGCTCGGTGCCCTGAAGCGGAGGACCGGCAGGGAACGTCCGATCTAGCTGTTCTAAACACTTCTTTGGAGGTAGCGAGCCTCTCAGGGCCGCTACGTTTCCGGGCGGAAGCTGAGAGAAACACTCGCTGGAGATCGTTGTGCCCTGAAGCACCGGGGGTGGCAGGGGTAACGGAACGATCTCCTGAGGGCACTGAGGAGAGACGGGCACCGTATAATGAGGTGTACACCGCTCTTCCCCAGAGGGGCCTGCCCCCCGAAGTCCTAAGCCATAAGCATCCGGACTCTCTACTAAAGTCTTCTATTGAAACGATGGTCCTCAGACCCACGTCATCTCCCAGGAAGACTAAACTGGTAGAACCAGAGCCTGCTAGGCAGGACCCAACGCTAAGGGAACCAGTCTCTCGAGACTGGCCTCTGGTATACTTAGAGCTGCTAGCTCAGTGCCCTGAAGCGGAGGACCGGCAGGGGATGGCTGATCTAGCTGCTCTAAAGACCTCCGAAGAGGTCACGAGCCTCCCAGTACCGCTACGTTTCCGGGCGGAGACTGAGAGAAGCCTCGCGGGAAACCGCTGCCCCCTGAAACACCGGCAGGGTTGGCAGAATGATCTCCTGAGGGCACTGAGGAGAGATGGGCACCGTATAATGAGGTGTACACTGCTCTTCCTCAGAGGGGGCCGGCCTCAAAAGTCCTGGGAAATAGGCTTCAGGACGTTTTAGCCAAAGATTACCCAGCGAAAATGACGGTCTGCAGATCCGCCTCCTGCTAGAAATCTTCGGCCCAGGAGTGCCATTCTGACTCCAAACTTCTGGGGAGTGCGAGAAGTGACATTCCCTGAATGAGGAGCTGGAACATGGCTGGGGCTGCTCCCGCCCAGCAGCCCCTCGGCCTGCTATGTTTCACGCTCCTCATAAGTCTTGTAATAACGTGTTGACCACATCAACCTCCTCGGAGGAAGAGAGATAAACACCGTGCTCTCAGATGAGAATTTATACCCCAAGAGTGCTGTATAGAGTGAGGGAGGAGAAAGGGGAGCCCGTCTCCGATCCCTGTGCTGAATTATATATAAATAAAAATAAATATATATATATACATCATAATATAATATAATATAATATATCTAACTTCTCAAAGCTAGAGTAATATACATAACTTAATTCCTCAGAATTAAATGCAACCAAACAACCAGATAAGTGAACACGATCTGATTATAATATATGATGCAATATAAAAGAATGGCGATAACAGCCTGCAAACGCATATAACATTTGCACTTGTTAGGGGGAAGAGAAGGAACCTCCAGCAGCACATTTGCTGCAGACCCACAATGCACGCGTTGCCTCGGCAACGCGCGAGCCACTCGATTCTACATTGCATAAACATTCTTCCCTCGAGAAGAAACGCCAGCAGGAGCAGAGCCAAACATCTAAGGTAATGCATTTTCACTAGTACACTTAGGGTTAATATGAATGAACACAGATAGCCCCCTCAAGAGCTGACTGTGCATGCTCTGCTTCAAAACAAACCACACATAAATCGCATGCATCCCCACTCCTTAATATAGCGAGGGCAGGGAAAAAGCGATCTAAAATGCAGTATGCTTTACATATGCAAAAGATTGAGATGGCGAGTACTCAATCTCATCCACAATAATGCTTACAACATCAACCTCCTCGGAGGAAGATAGCTTCAGCACAAAGCTCTCACTCAAAGGGGAAAGAGAGCGTTAGATTTAAACGCGATCCCCGCGAACCAAATCGCGCCGTGCCTCAGCAACAGCGGGACAGGAACCGCAAAGACCGCAAACACAGACACACTCCTCGAAGTGTGCCCGGCGGGAGCGGAGCGTTCGCGTCTGCGGGAGCACGATGCACAATCAGCTCCCTCGAGAGCTGACTGTGTGTGCTCCGCTCCAAAACAAACAACACAACGACCGCGTGCATTCACACCCGTAAAATTCAGCGCGAGCAGAGAAGGACACGCGGTCTAAAGTGTTGTCTGTAGCTCGCCATTGATTGTGATTGTGACTGATAGACAAACAACAGTAAATAAGACTGACACATTTCACACAGAGCGCTTGCTGAAAACACAGAAGCTGACGTTGCTTGTTTCGGATGGGCTTTTAAGCTCTCTGGTCTCTACGTCACCCCGCCCGTGACGTTTCGCCATTCCGTTGGACTGATTACATACATGTTTCAGAGAGTGGGAACACATGGGCGTTCCCTAAGCGTTCGACGCAGCTCGAGTTCCCGAGGGGGAATTATAGTTTTGTGTGTGTATGGAACAGAACTCACTCTCAAAACTGCAATGATGGACACGCTGGTAACCAACATTAACGTTCTGGTGTCCATTTGTAACCAAAGAAATGCTTTAGTAAGCAAAGACTTATGATCAGTTACTTTAAACTAGCGTCAACAGAGCAGTTGTGTTTTATTTATGTTTGGAAAGCTGCTTCACAGAGCTTTCTGAAATGTTGCCATGTCCACTTATTATAAGCAATGCTGATTAAGTGTAATTCAAAAAGTGATCCAGTTTATGGTGTTAATAAAGTAGGCAGGTACAGGTCGCTAAATTTTGGTATTTGGATTATTTCCGAGATAATGTTTTTTGGATTTGAGTTTCTTATGGGCTTGTTCTGGAAAAAGCAAGATCTGGAAAAACTAATGAGTCAAAACATACACTGTGATTACTTACACTGCACATACAGAATAGACACAACTCTGATACCTGTTTAAATATGTCATTAATAACTAGTTGCTGAGTTCAGTTCTGTACACACTGCACACAATTTCTGTAAATGTGGTTATCACTTCCTGAATTTCTCAGGAGTTAATTCGATTGTAGAATGCAGTTGTCACTCCTGTAAATTATTGAACTGTGTATTTATAGAACAGGATTAGGCTTTAAGAAAGGTGCAGTGGCAATCAAACTTATACAACATTCTACGGCCACATACACACTGCAGCTAAATTTGGTTATCAATTCACCTTAATCCTGTCTTGTTGCCAGATCTTGCTGAAAGAAACTCAAAGCCAAATGAGTTAACTTAGCATACCACATACCAAACTATGCTGACGTGCACCTTCTACTTTGTTAACTCCATAAACTGGATCATTTTAAGAACTGAGCCCAAACAAGAAACCCAAAGACGCTTATTATAATAAGTGCACATGGCAACCCTTCAAGAGTGCTGCTAAGTAGCCTTATAACATAAACAAAACATGTATTTAAATGCGGTTGTCACTCCTGATACTTTACAGTGTGTACATGGCCATAAGCACACTAGCATATGAGCATATCCAACATTTTAAATCCCTAAAGTAAAGCATCAAAACAGTCAATTTTACTAGAGATGCCTGCAGGCATGGCAAAGCATTAGTCACATTCCTCACTCCCCCTCACAATCTTGGCAGGCACAAAAAATGATAACAATGTTATTGAATTGTGTGATGAATATGAAGACCTGAGACCCAGCATGCTGATGAATCATGCTTCAGTGTTGCAGGAACAAAGAGCTAGAAAATCTGCTCTTTGACGTAGCACTGTTTTATGTCTGTTCTCTCAAATATTCAATATAGCAGCTGGATTGTCTGAAGATGATACCAGTGATGTTTGCCTCTGCAAAACTCACCACTAAAACGTTAGAGTATTTTGCTATTATATTCACATATGGTCTCTAGACAGTTGCTAGGCCTTTGCTAAGGTTGTTAGGTTGTTGCCAGGGTGTTACTATGTGGTTGCTAAAGTATGAGTAATCCCTAGAGCATTAATAGGCAGAGGATGGTTGCTTGGAAGTTACTAAGGTGTTCTTTGTTATTGCCCAGGACATTGCTGTAAGGTTGCTAAGGTACTTGAGATAGGTGCTAGGGAGTTGCAGTTGCTAAGGTGATCTGGGTGGTTGCCAGGCAGTTGCTAAGGTGTTTTTTGGTTGCTAGGGAGTTGCAGTTGCTCAGGTGTTTTGGGTTGTTGATATAGCATTACTATGTGGTTGCTAGGGTGTTCCAAGTAATCACTAGGATATTGATAGACAGTGGCTAAGGTGCTCTGGGTGGTTCCTAGGCAGTTGCCAAGGTGTTTTTTGGTTGCTAGGGAGTTGCAGTTGCTAAGGTGTTTTGGGTTGTTGATATGACCTCATTATGTGGTTGTTAAGGTGTTCTAAGTAATCTCTAGGATATTGATAGATGGTGGCTAAGGTGCTTTGGATGGTTGCTAGGCAGTTGCAAATGTGTTTTTTTGTTGTTGTGAAAACTGCTTTATAGTTGCTAAGGTGTTTGAAATGGTTGCTAGGGCCTTCTTGGTTGCTTTACCATGTCTATGCAGTTTCTAAGGTGCTCTGATACCCCTTTTCCACCAGCAGGAACCAGGTGCTAGTTCAGAGCCAGTGTTCTTGCCGGTTCTTAGTTGGTTCGACTGGCGAGCTCTTTACGAACCAGTTGCTTTTCCACTGGCTAGAGAGCCAATACAGAGCCAGGTCTTACGTCACTGAATACGTTTCATGTTTTGTTTCACTAGTGCAGCCGTGGCAGCTCCAAAGATAACAGACTTGTTCGAAGTGCATCAGCGCCACGCAGACCGATCGGAACACAACACACTAAAGCACCGTGAGAGCGATCCAAAAGCATAAAGAACCATCTGCTTTCCAGTCGCTCCCGCAGCACTCCAATGCCTCGCACCGAACGGTCCGCAATAGCGCCGATCCATCCTGAACAAGCCTAAACAAACTATCAACAATGGCGGACGTTGTGTTATTATTGACGTTCATGGCTTTGCGAATCTACATCGGCATCCAAAAAAGGCGAATCCAACATGTTCGTGTTTAGCTGCTATTTCAAATATGGCGGTCCAAAGTTTCTGTCGTCTTGTTGTTCACGGTAACCCCGCCCCCAGCCCCTGACGCAAGCGGTTCTTCCTTCTAGCCCAGCAATGTTTTGGTGCTACTTACGAACCACCTTTCCTGGTTTGGAGCTGGTGCTTTGGGTGTCGAAAAACAAAGAACCGGTTTGAAACTAGGCTCTGGCTCCGAACCAGCACTGGAACTACCTTGGTGGAAAAGGGGTATGAGTGACCATTAGGGTTGATAGATGGTTGCTAGGGCCTTAGCAGGCAGTCTCTAAGGTGTTTATGGTCGTTGCCAGGGCACTGCTATACAGTCGTTAAGATGTTTGAGATGGATGTTAGGCTTTCCTTGGATGCTGTGCAGTATCTATGCCGTTTCTAACGTGTTCTGAGTGACCATTAGGATATTGATCCTATATATTTTTCTCAATAACTGATTACAATTACCTTTATTGGTAACACTTTATTTTAAGGTGTCCTTGTTACACATGTTACATTTACTTACTATTCTGTTACATGTATCTAGTTGCTCCCCACATCTGTCCAGCTGTATTACAGTGTTTCGCTCTCGGACCCATCTCATTATTCACTCACTGACAGCTCTAAATGAAAGCTTATGTAAATTCTTAGGCCCTATTATCCCTTCCAGTAAGACTGAGTTTTCATTTGAACAGATTGTTCAGCTTGCTGCTTTAGCTGGGAGAAAAGTACGTTCCCAACTGTATTTCATTACGTTATGGTATAATGTCATCATATGTGAGGGATTACAGCCATGCAGACTATCAGCAAAAATCAGTTTTTGCACTCTGCATGAATTCATATGGTGTGAGTGCTGTGATTATGAGCTGTTGAATGAACAGTTGAATGTGAATGGGATCTCTTTGGGTGACCTAGTCAAGGCGAAGTTTTATCGGGCACTGCTGCAACAGAAATTGGGTCTCTGAGGTTGCTAAGAGACTCTCAAGAGACACTCAATGTCCCCATTTATTGCTACACAGTTTTCTGTGTCTGTTTATTGTTTAATCCAGTTTCAAATCTGTTTTAATTTGTCAACTAAGTATCTTGATTATAATTAACTTGTATTTTTCTGTAAAAACATTTTATCTACCCATACCACTGATGTAAGTTTTCACTCTTACATAAATGTGTGGCCTGGGACCGTAAGACATTTTAGCTACTGCTTTTTTGCAGTGCATTTGCTTCAGAATCAGCTCTGTTGCCTTGCGGTCTCTGCAGCACAGTTCAGTGACGCTGTTGTTCTCTGCATCTTCTTTTTCATTCCCGCTCTCTTCATGTCCTTCTAACTCTGGCTGTATCCACTCTCACTCTGGGGCCTCAGGTTAAGTTGAGTTAAACTCAGTGGTTGCGTAAGCAGGATGTGAGAGACATTGCTGTCAGTTTGCCCTAAGATTATTATTTTTTTTTTTTTTTTTTTGCTGTATGATGGAGACATTAGAACATAAGATCCAGTTGAGCTGATTGTGAAATCAGTTATCAATAAAACCTGATGTATTGTACAGAATAAAAGCCATTTTATTGTAAAAATCACACATTATCTGTGTAAAATCATGTTTATTTTAGATTAAAGGTGTTATTTTAGATGGTTTTAGATCTCTTTGAAAAATTGTTAATTTTTAAATTTAATATTTTTATAATTTGTTATTGCCAGTGTAGTGCTGAGTTTTGCTCGACATAATATATACAGTATATATATATATATAAAAAAATGTTATTTTATTATTTAACTTAATTTTCACTTAATTTATAATGGACTTGTGATGCTTCATCAAATCAGAGGATTTTGTAAGAAATATTATCCGTGATATTCTGAATTGGTTTAATTAGATTAGAGATTAGTGATAGTTGTGAGGAATTTCACACTTTTTTACTCATATTTCAACTGGTGCATATCTTTGTGTTTTGCAAATATGCAAATACTTTCTTTTGCTAGTCAAATCTTGTTTCCATTTAAAAAATGAGCTGAATTTGTTCTGCATTTCTTTTTATAGGCAGAAGTAATTCCAGAGGGAATTTGACCTATTTTTTGTAATTGAATCACTTTGAGTGTTCAAGTGCAATGATAGCTTAAAGAGCTTGTGATGTAAGACGACTCTTTGCGTAACACACAAAGTTTACTGTAGGACTCATGAGGTCACTTCATTGTTTGGTGGATGTTATCTAATAACCAACATGTCACTATTTTCTGCTTGAACTGAGCATGATATGCCTTCAGGAAGAAAGCAAGAGTGAATGCGACTGTCCATTTTGATTTTTAGCAATGGAAGTTTTTTGATTGATTGATATCAATGAGCCAGAATATCAAAACGTCTTCACCCAGAGGGTGACTTTAACCTCATGCCTCTCTGTTAATGGGTATGATACACTTACAGTACAACTGTTATGAATAAGGTTGCTGACGTGAACCTTTGATGATTTTCGTCATGGCAAATTAGTAGATGTGAATTGATTGCTGTTAGTCACTCAGTCCGGCTTCCCACTCGACATGATGTTCACATGCAGCAGCAATCAATGGAGAATTGTGTGCAAATGTGCCGTCCAACCCACACACACACACACACACACACACACACACACACACACACACACACACACACACACACACA